>APFE030615696.1:49192-76138 GCA_000404065.3 Pinus taeda | reverse complement strand
GGAGCTCAAAGTTAATGAGCACGTGGGTTCATATTGAGGGATATTTATTAAGGAAAAAATGACATAATATATTGGGGGATATATAGGGGGTAAAGGGTTTTTATATTGGCAAGTATAAAAGATGGAGCTCAAAGTTAATGAAAAATTATAAAGGGGTATAAAAAAAAGTTAATGAAAAAATGGATACCTACAATATCTAGTGAAAGTAGGGGTTGTTTAAATTGGGAAGGTGTATTGGGTTTGTATTGGTAGGGGGTTAAATAATGTGATTTTTAGAGGTATTTTCCAATATGTAGTCAAATTAGGAGTATTGTTTAGTATGCCACGAATGCACTTGATATGCCATAGGTTCACTGAGTGAGGCCCCCATGGTGTTTGTATGCATAGAAGGAAAGATGACTGCGTTAAAATATATCAGTTTCATGCACAAAAGATTTAAGAAGTCATGTTATTTTTCACAAAGAATGCATGTGAGTATTGCTTGAGAAAAGATAAAGTAACTGAGTTGATTTATTAAAGGAAAAGAGTTTGCATGGAATTATGTGTGGGAATTTAAACTATTAATTCCTTTGAATTTATTCACATGATTCCTATGCATTAGGTTCCTAAAAAGAATCACAAGATGCTTAAGAGGAATATGCACTTATTTTATTAGATTTTCTTGATGAGAAATGTGCACAAAATAGAACTGCCATGTTTGATATTTCTTGAAAAGAAATAAGTTCTTTGCATGAACCAAAATAGACTACTATGCTTGATATTTTTTGAGAGAAAATAAGTTATTTTCATGCACAAATAGAAATACTATGTTTAATATTTCTTGAAAAGAAATATGCTATTTGCTTGCACGAAAATAGAAATATTGTGTTTGATCTCTTGAAAAGAAATATAATCTTTGCAACCATCAAAAATACACCTATGATGTTGTTTTCTTTGAAAAGAAATCAATAACTAGCAGGTTAGTTATCTTTTAGAAAAAGACATGTAATTGCATGTACAATACCCCTTGTAAATAGATCTATCCTGAAAAGGATGCTTTTGGAAAAGGGACTTGCATTTGCATGCACGAGAATGGTATCTATTGAGTTAGAATGGGGCATGCATTTGCATGCATAATAATAATAGTAATATCTATTGCATTGGAAAGATTACTTAGTTACATGCACTGAGGGGCTAACTTTATTTGAATAAGTTTCATTTGATTACATGCACGGAAATAAAAGCTAAGATGCTAGTATCCTTTAAATGAAAATGGATGGTTAGAGTGGTTTTCCTTTGGAAAATAACATGTGCTTGTGTGAGAAGAATCATAGTAATGTGGTACTTACTTGACATGCTTTAATAATTATATGTTTATAATTAATGTATGAGCAGTATTGTCAAAGGGAGCATGTTCCGATATTTTATTTACATTTCATGTATGCACATGAATAGATGTTGAGGTGTCTCTTTTAAAGACGGGTTATTGGTTGATTAATTCTTTATCTAATTATGATATCAAAATATGCTAACGACAACAATAGCAGGGAAGGATGGTGACATGTGTAAAGGATATATTATGTTTAACATTGTGGCTGATAAAGAACTAATGGTCCATGGAGATGAGAGCGAGCTGTATGATGGTCCACTGATGAAACAACTAGGCAACTAAGATATAAAGATTGAATATTTGTGAGTAAATTACATCATGGTGATTGTAATAGCTTTTAGCTAGATATGTTTAATTAATTAATAATATTTCTTTGTAATAATTTATGACAATGGTTAAGGGATGAACTCCCTTATAAGCCATTGAGTGTTGGGTGAACATCCTCATGAGTGTTTAATAATAAAATTAAACGTTTTTTGGCTTTCACCCTACAGGGTTTCTAGGGTATATCGATGTTCAATGATGTGATGGATTATTGTGTCGGTATGATGATGGTGATTCCATCCAAAAGCACTTGCATTTGCATGCACGAGAATGGTATCTATTGAGTTAGAATGGGGCATGCATTTGCATGCATAATAATAATAGTAATATCTATTACATTAGAAAGATCACTTAGTTACATAAATTGAGGGGCTAACTTTATTTGAATAAGTTTCATTTGATTACATGCACGGAAATAAAAGCGAAGATGCTAGCATCCTTTAAATGAAAATGGATGGTTAGAGTGGTTTTCCTTTGGAAAATAACATGTGCTTGTGCGAGAAGAATCATAGTAATGTGGTACTTACTTGACATGCTTTAATAATTATATGTTTATAATTAATGTATGAGCAATATTGTTAAAGGGAGCATGTTGCGATATTTTATTTACATTTCATGTATGCACATGAATAGATGTTGAGGTGTCTCTTTTAAAGACTGGTTATTGGTTGATTAATTCTTTATCTAATTATGATATCAAAATATGCTAACGACAATAATAGCAGGGAAGGATGGTGACCTGTGTAAAGGATATATTATGTTTAACATTGTGGCAGGTAAAGAACTAATGGTCCATGGATATGAGAGCGAGCTGTATGATGGTCCACTGATGAAACAACTAGGCAACTAAGATATAAAGATTGAATGTTTGTGAGTAAATTACATCATGATGATTGTAATAGCTTTTAGCTAGATATGTTTTATTAATTAATAATATTTCTTTGTAATAATTTATGACAATGGTTAAGGGGTGAACTCCCTTATAAGCCATTGAGTGTTGGGTGAACACCCTCATGAGTGTTTAATAATAAAATTAAACGTTTTTTGGCTTTCACCCTACAGGTTTTCCAGGGTATATCGATGTTCAATGATGTGATGGATTATTGTGTCGGTATGATGATGGTGATTCCTTTCATGGTGTGATGTTTATAATTTCAAGTATGTGATTAATTAATATGGTTAAGGGAATCATGAAATGGATGGAAGGTTCATCATACAATTTATGTTAATATACTACAACAATGGTTGTCAATGGTTATGCAACATATTGTTCCTATATTAAAAGTTACTCTATATACTGATAAACATTTTATCTAACGGTTAATGAGGATTTGGAATAGTGATTTAGATAATTACCCATGGATAATTTGTGTAAAAATGTTCTAATTCCCTACATTTTTCATGTGAGGTCACCAGGGGATGTTACATATATTCTTGTCACTAAAACCATTTTATTTTAGTGACAATAATATTTCTAATATAATAAATTATAATTTACTATATTAATAAATTAATTATATTTTCATAGTGTTAATAAATACAATTTTTAATTGTATTAAAGTTCGCAAAATTAAAACAAATTGTATCTAGTTTGTTTTGATAAAACCAAAATCTTCGTCTCTCCCTCTTTTCATTCCAACCAAGTCATTACGGAAGCCCTAGAAATTGAAAAACACCCTAACAACTTTAATAGGGAATATGGATACCAATTAAGCCAAGCTTGAATATCCACTGTCTATCTCTTATCTTCTAAACTCAATTAACTTCCTAACCATTTTTAAACCCCCCTTCTCCCCCCTTTTATATTCCATACGCCTCCCTCCATATTCTTCCTTCCTCTTCTTTTCCTTTCTTCTATTCCCCCTGTACCTTACTTTTCCTTTCTATTTAATTATTTCCTAAATAAAAGTTTTATGTCCCCCTTCACCCTTTTGTTTTAATTCTATTTTAAGTTCTATCTAATTCTATTTTCATTCTAATTTACGAATTCAACATTTGTTCTTTTTGGTATTCTTTATTACTACTATTCTAATCCAATATTCTAATATTTCAGTTCACTTTAATTTTTATAATTAAAACATCTAGTCACAAATTAATTTATCAATTTTATATTGATATTATTTTAACCAAAATCAAATAAATCTAAAACAATATTATCAAATTGACCAAAATTTTTAAATATTAGATCAATTTTAACATCTTTTATTTTTATTTTCCCAAATTTCCTATTAGTTATTATTTTCATTATTAATTATTAAGACATATCAATGTTCACATTCTTTTCACCTACCTTAACAACCATATTCTAATTTCATCCTCTATTTATTCATGGTATGGCACTCTTCACATCATCATTTAAGCTTTATGTTCATAAAGATAAGGTGAATTGTTCCAAAGGGCATCTCAACTAAAAAAACACACAATTTATCATAAATTTTCATTATCATGAAAAATGTTTTCTTAATCTAATAAAGGTGGTGTTAGATCACTTTTTAAAATATATATTTAAAATATAAAATACTAATGAAAAAAATGTATATATATATAATCATTTTTTAATAAATATATGAGAAATTTATTTGATAAATAAATATATTTTAAATTATTATATTTAATGTCCACAACATATACA
Organism: Pinus taeda; assembly: GCA_000404065.3. Classification (NCBI taxonomy): domain Eukaryota; kingdom Viridiplantae; phylum Streptophyta; class Pinopsida; order Pinales; family Pinaceae; genus Pinus; species Pinus taeda. The sequence continues at coordinate 71,813 of APFE030615696.1, read as the reverse complement.
TCAAAATCATATATATATATATATATTTTTACCATGACTACATGGTGTTAGGAGCTAAACTCATAAACTAGATTCATGAATGAACAAGAGGGGTTGCACGACAGCTAATCCCTACCCTATGTTGTTGTTGGTTGAAAATGTATCTGACACAAGCAGCATAGCAAGCAAAAACATCCTAGAGAGACATTGATTAGTCAATGTTCAAAGCAATACTAAGCATCATATAGTGCACTGATTAGTCAATGTTTAACCTGCTCTAACCAGGAAGCAAAATATTGTTTTTGCGTGGTTGAAGCTTGAAGGCCATGTTTTGGAATGGTGGGAGAGTGATGCAACAAGTAGAACACTGACCCAATCAAATATCACGAGAACCAACAGAATCGGGAAGAAAAATATTGTTTTTGCCTAGTTGAAGCTTGAAGGCCATGTTCTGCAATGGTGGGAGAGTGATGTAGCAAGTAGAACACTGACCCAATCAGATATCAGGAGAACCAACAGATTGTATGGCACTAATACAGCCAGAGGCAAGGAAAATTAGTGTAGTAGTTCACGACAAAGTTCAGGACGATAGCAATTGAACTAGGGGTCTCTCCCAAAATCTTAGAAACGTTCATAAAACACCTGGGAGCATTGCTACCCCAGATTTGGCATCAAGTAATGTCGTTCAAACCAAAGATAATTAATGAAGCCAGTTTGCAAGCACAACACCTCGAGGGGTGGAAGCAACAATCAAGCACGCACATGAAAATAGAACCACAATAGAAAAAAGAAGAAAAAAAGCAAAAATGGAATGAGAAGAAGATTGTGGCAGTCACACAGGAAGCAACACCTTTTGTCAAGCAGTGGAGGTTCCCTCACCTCGACTCAATTTTTCACTTGCTAGTGAAGCTAGAAAGTAATGTAGTCATTTCGAGGCAAGTCTCCCACCCGGGATGAACCTGAAGATAGAGCTATTTGGGCACCAACACCAACATTTATGAATTGAGATATGCTTCACTAATTGGGACAAAAGCATGGGCAAGGAACCTGACCACCGGACCGAAGGAGACTATGTAGACCAAAAACACATCTAAGAGGCGCTTTTGTTTCGAAGATTGATCTCTATATAAATCCATCTCATGCATGTGAATCTTTGAATACTGGTTTTGTCGCTCCACATAAGCATATTTTTTTGTAAGATCATTTTATGAATAAGGTGCTAGTGCATAGAGGATATGAATCTTATCAAACTTCCAGTTGTCGTCTCCCAAAGCCAACTAAAGCCTAGCTTTTAGTCCCAAGAGTAGGAGTTCGTCCTTTGCGAATGAGCTGGATTGCCTGCTTCACTAAAATTGAGCGAGAAAAGAGTCTCGTGCACTAACTGGAATGTGAGATATCAAGGTTCGTTCAGTGGAACACTCCATGTAGGCGAGCAACCATATTGAAAGTGTTGGTTCAACTTGAACTCCGTAACTAAACTTGACTTGACCAATAGGGTTCATTAAAGTAGGTCAAGCTAGACATTGCTACTATTTGAAAGCCCTTTCTTGATTCAATCCAGCTATGATAGTGGTTAGTAAACTAGACTACATAGCCTGAACACATTTCATGTGGGATTTAGTTTCGAGTAATAACAACTCTCTATCAACCAAACTCCTTATCCTCTGAGCAACCAACACTTTACAGAACTAGAAAAAAACCCAAAAGGATTATTCCAGCTCTATCACCTCTTCCCTTCCTTTTGTGAACTCATCAATTCCAGTCTTTGTGGAACTATAGAAAATATTTTTGTGAAACAGTTTTAAAACAAACAGAAATTGTGTTTCCTGTGGTGAAGTCCTCCCTTCCCATTGGGTAAATTATTTGCGCAAATACAATATATCAATTTTTTGAAAAGTGGCCTTCTAAACTGGAGAACGTGGCTTGCATCCAAGTCCACATTTCATCCAAATGTTTAATTTTCAATTATTTTTTACTTAGCAATAGATTTATATGTTTAGAATATATATAATATAACTTATATATACTAAAAATAAAAAACAAGAAAATAGAAATAGGTGTTGTATTCGTGGAAATAAAAGTAGGTGTTGTATGCATGGAAGGCATGTGTTTACGCCACAAGGTAATCTGAAAGATGTTGATGTCTGTGTTAGAGATACCCATTATGTTCATGAGGTTTCTCCATGATGGCTCGGAATGAGTTCTACTTCATTGTCATTTGGTTGCTGGTGGAATCGATGCATGGCTCGGGTACATTTTTTACAGAGATAATGGCTTCAATTTCATATATAAAGTTTTCAAAAGATATCTGACACATTTTGAGCTGCGATTACATGACACTTAATGTATAACCTATTCTTCTTTAATGTTTGATGGCCGCTCTTTGCTGTTTGATGGGCAATTATTTTCATTGGTAAAGGATTGCTAGTAATTCGGTAGCATTTTTCTGCTTTAAATTCTTTAGCTTCTTTCTGCTTTAAATTCTTTAGCGTCTTGAGTCGGTCGGCAAGCTCCTAAAGATGTACTGTTTTCCATGATAATTTAACTCCGAAATGTGCTAACTTTTTCAAAGCTCTAACGTGGATTCATAACATAAATAAATAAATGAAAAGTAGAACCCTAGAAACGAATTTTTATTTACTCATATATTTTCTTTAAATCTTTGATTCCTTTGGTTGGCCTTTTAAGGGATTGTGATGACGAGAATTCACTATTTCTGTCTTTTCTTTTCGCTAAATTGTGTGTAGGAAGATAGTTGAGAAGAAAGTAGTATGTGTCCTCTAAATTATTTAGCTTATTTCTGCTTTAAATTCTTTAGCGTCTTGAGTCGGCCGAAATGCTCCTAAAGATGTACCATTTTCCATGATAATTTAACTCTGAAATGTGCTAACGTTTTCAAAGCTCAAACACAAATTCACAACATAAATAAATAAATGAAAAGTAGAACCCTAGAAACGAATTTTTATTTACTGATATATTTTCTTTAAAGCTTTGATTCCTTTGGTTGGCCTTCTAAGGGACTGCAATGACAGGAATTCACTGTTTTTGTCTTTTCTTTTCACTAAATTGTGTGCAAGAAGTCAGTTAAGAAGAAAGTAGCATGTGTCCCAGTTGGCCTAGCGGATGGAAGGCAAAAGAACGATGGACCGCCCTCAGATAAGTGGGCCTATTGAAAAAATGGGCAAAAACCTATCAAAGGTTCTCCATATCCAAGGTGTTTATACTTTTACCCAAATTTTAGTACTTTCGGGTCTCAACCTTTCTTAACTATAATTTGTCTAAATGAAGAAAAGAACCCTAGTTTCAGTGTTTTTCAAACCCTTTCAAGGCAAAAAATTCATCTCCAGTGTATTCTTTATATATATCATGATAGAACGCATACCTTGTATTTTACCTTCTTAACTATAATCTATTTAAATGAAGAAAAGAACCCCAGTTTCAATATTTTTCAAACCCTTTCAAGGCATAAATTTCATCTGTGGTGTATTCTTTATATATATCATGATAGAACGCATACCTCGTATTTTACCTTCTGCCTCGAGTTGTCTTGCAATACCTTCTAACAGCTTGGCCCGCAGCAGTGCCCTGGCCAATGCTAGGTTCAATGTGACTAGATACACGTATGTTCCCAGATAGATGCATGTTCTCTCTTTTTTTCTTTTCTATAATAGAGATGTAGAAGCTGTCTTGTTTTCCTTTTGAAATACATTAAATTGTGCATTCATTTTCAAATACATAAACTGTGCATTGTATGAATGGTATGTATAACTATGGTTTTCGATGCACCAGCTGATGAGCCCCAAAAATGGATAATTATATGGGCTCATTCAACCTCCTAATTCGACTTAATCCACCATTCTCATTATTTTATTGCATATTTTTTATTATATTTATGCTAATAAAGTGAATTGGGTTAGTCATTATGCCAACAAGTCTAATGGGTACTTTGTGCAATGTTTTGGTCAATTTTGAGACAAAATCAAAGGTTTTAATGAGCACTTGGCAGCCAAATTTGTGGAAGAACAAGGGAGAGGATTTTTAGGAAGGTGTCCCATTCATTTATGGGCCCTTACCTCGAATTCTCCACCATCAGCTCGGAGTTCAAGGGCCACTAAATCAATTATCACAAGGGCAGCCGAGCAAGTGCTAGTAAAAGTGTTGTTAACTACAAGTTTTGGCAGCCGAGTTCCTAAAGTTTAGGAGGGCTGTTGGGATGCTCAATTTGTATAAATAAGAGGGCTTAGGGCCTCATTTTGGTTAGCCAGTAGTTAGTCACTTTGTAGGCAGAAGTTAGCTTGTTTGTAGTTCGATTTTAGTCAATAGATTAGCTTTGGATTTCAGCACATTTTCAAGCTTTCCCTTGTGGATAGTTTTTGATGTAATTCTTCTTTTCTTGCTCAATAAAGATGAATCCAGATTTGCACCAGCTCTAAATCTCTCTTAGGAGGCTGTATCTCTTGGGGTTGGACCCATCTCAAGTGCCCAATACCTCCTTTGTTCACTTTCATGGGTCTTTGCTGCATTCTTAGAATAAAATCTGCTATTTAGATTTAAATATTGTTTTGTTATTTAGGTTGTTTTTTATGATTAAAGTAGCTTTTCATGTTCAAATTTGTTTGATAAGTTAATAACAGGGAAAAAGCTCCAAAAAAGGGTCAACAACACTTTCGGTTTCACCTCTTCCTTATTGGATCAGGGGCTGGAATTGAAGTAACTGTGCTGTCCCAAACAAAAACACTAGTTTGCTTTACCATGCAATCCTTAGTGTACTGTTTCCATTTTCAGAAGTTGGTTATGTGTTCAGATCTCTAAAATGTTTCATTGCATAGTTGATATATATGGTTCTCCTTCAAATAAAGCTGTTGTTCGTTCACTTTATTGTTAGCTAGATTATTAGCTAGGACTTTGGTTACTTGCAAGACTTTGTTGATTCAGTTGAATGTACACAGTGCGGAGCATCTCTACCACTCTTTCATCCACCTAAGCTTCATCAGAGCCATCTGTTCCATCTCCTCGATAGGTTCCTCATCTCACATCTGTCCTCTTGCCCACGTAACCCTACCTTTTTGTGCAATCATTGTTTCAGTCTTCTTTGAGCCAATTCAGCCTTCTACACCTTCTCACCACTCCATCCACCAGTCCCTAGGCCACTTCAAACCCCTATCCTACCTCCATATCCATTCATTCATCTTCCCTCACTCACCCATCCTCTAAAATCCAATTTTTAAACATCCTGTAGAAATTTCTGAACATCCTGTAGAAATTCCTGAACATCATGTAGAACCCCTGCAAACTTCCTGTAGAAGCTCACAAATGAGGTTTCTTGATAGCCAAACTTTGTGAAACTCTCTGGAAGGGTGTTAGGGACTCCTTAGACCCTCTCTAAACCTTCCCGACCTCTTCCAAGCATCTCTCCTCCTTGATCCACTTCTGCACTGTAAAAAACAGTGAAAGCACATGCATGATAGTTCTAACAAATTATTCAAAAATACAAAAATATGTTTTTTTCAGATGTTACTATAGAAGTAGATTAGACACATGCATTTTACCTTTCTAAGAGTCAATGGCATTCATTTCTGTAACTTTCATCATTTCTCTTACATTAGTAGGGCTAGCTGGTAAAATTAGGGTTTGCTAGGGTTTGCATTTCCTTTCCGCTTTTCGCTTCTTCCTTCAAATAGATTAGCCTCCTTTGAGTTAGTTTTCATCCATCAATTAAAAAGCTTCTTCTAAGAGCTCATAGAATTTGGCTTAAGCTCCTAGCAGACTTGTGCCAGCTGACTAAGTGATAGCTGCGGCAAGAGCTAGTACTTGTGCATATAGCACCGTCGCTTCCAAGTTTGTTACAAACTACTGGATCGATAAAATTAAAGAAGGGAGTCCTAGGAGTTGCAACATTATTGCTGCAATACTGGGGCCCACCACCAGCTACTCCAAGTACAGTAGAAGGAGAAGCAAGGGTTATGGAGCCTGAACGAGCCACTGAACGGATCGTCACCACCCTTGAACAAATCGCAGAGCTATAGATGCTATGGTGATATGTGCAATTTATTCAGCCTCTCTGTAGGCTATGGATATGGAGTGTTGGTTATCAGAAACAAAGACATGTGTAGAACATTCATCTGGCTACTCGGAAGCAGCAGCAGTCTAGAGGCAAAATCATGGGTACAACAACAGTCCATGGATATGGAGTGCTCGTTATCAGAAACAGATACATGTGCAAAACGTTCATCTGGCTACTCGGAAGCAACAACAGTTCAGAATCCAAATCATGGGTACAACAACAGTCCAAAAGCCAAATCATGGGTATAGGAGCATACACTGCTCCTCCCTTGTTTTTTCTCCACGACACTCCTGGAGAAACAAAACTATGAACATGCAGTAACACCAAAGAAACATACAGTAATGGTGGCAAGGGGGCAACGGGTGGAAAAAGGGGGCAAGCAACATGCAGTAACAGGTGGCAACAGGGCCTCTCATGTCAATGTTCTAGGTTGCAAGGCATAAAGAGCTAGCATTTCATACTGCTAGACTAATGCTAGCATTAGTTTAAACTAATTCTGAATAGTTCCGGAATATGAATGACACCAAGTTAAGATACTATATGCTTATAACCTGTCTGCCTCTAAAAGAGGCCAGCTAAGACCATGAACAAAAAGAATATAGTTTTCAAACCACATAGCGCGGATTGAAGTAAAAACATAGTAAATATTAACCAGAATTAATGTTATATTGGTTGATTCCAATTACTATAGTCCATGCCATCTTCCAGATGGTAGGGACTAATAAGACATAAACATAAGTTACATTCACACATTATACTTATAAAGTTTAAAACCTATGTATAAACATTAGTCTTTATACCGATGTTCATACAATTACGTGCCACATCGTTAAACCATGATAGGTTAATGTTTTGGGTGATGCATTTATGGTGCAGTAGTAACTTTGATTAATATATGTCAATGTATTATATCAAACTAAATATTGTGACATAATTATCAATACTATGTAAAACTTTCTAGAGAAGATGTTGTGATCGTCCACTTGGCATTTGACCCTATAGATGTGGGGTGAAATCCATGGTTCACCATGACTGAGCTTAATCGAACGGTTGGGATTGATTAAGTTAGTTTGTAGAGTAACTAACCCTCATCCCCTCTCTGCTTCTAGATTCTCATTTGTGTGATCTTTGTTCTTCGATTTTCAATCTCAGCCATCCGTTAGGGTTTATTGCAGTGATGATTTCTTCTGCTAGTTCTGCTTCGGCCCTGTATTTTTCTGCAAGTGGGCAAGCATCGACCCCGGAGCAGGTGAGATTGTATCCTTTTGCGTGTCAAAGATTTTACATGTTCTTCTTTTGAATCTAACAATTTGACCAGGATGGTTCTTTATACATGTTACTCAACCCATACTATGCTACTTCCAAAGAGGTGTGCCACCTTGGCTACTCTCTTACAGGAAAGTTATATGTGGCTCAATGTCTAGTTAGGTTCTACTAGCGAACAATTTCTCTTACCGGTGGTTTTCCTTATTGTTGTAGGTGTATTTTCTATCGGGTCTTTGTCCACGAACATGCATGTATGTCAGGTGAGCATACCCTCCCGATTTAATAACATCAACCCAATTCTTTTTACATTTCTTTTATCAGGATTGTCAGTAATTATTAATTTAAAATTTTTATTTTTGTTGTAATTTGTGTGCCGACTCCCTCGTTCGACCTTCTTTTAGTTCTTAGTAGGTGATTACCTTCTCTTCTAAAATGACCGGTGCTCTCTTAGCTAAAATAGGTGCGGTTAAACTCCCAGGCCTCCGGCCATACTTAAAAGAAAAACCCCAATAGGGTCTTAGCATCTATCTATGTTAGTATTTCTTTTTCGGAAGGGGTTTTGACATGCCATTGTTAAGGAGATTGAGAGTTTTATTGTTATGATAAAGTAAACAATTTATATTTTAAGGAAACTACCCAAATGTACTTATTTATTTACATATCATGATTTTGTCTTTTGGGGTTTAGTTCCCTTTTAAATATTTCAGTCTCTTGGGCTAGTTTAGACCGATATTTACTTAATTGCTGGAAAGTTCAAAATTTATATTTAATATATCTGGCTCATAGTTCATTCAGGGAATGTTCCCGTGTTTTCTCTAAAATAAATGGCTTGTTTTTACATCATAATATGGATGGTTGTTTTGTTACTATTGTGATGTTTGTTATGTATTGCTTTAATTCTTTTAATATTTCCAGTTCTTTCTCATGGAAGTTTATGAAGGCTATGTTTCTCTGTTTTCAATTATTTAAGTTGCAAATGTTTGTTCATTCTTTTGTTTTAGTTCCTGCACCAGCTTGTACTGTTTTCAGACATTCTGGTATCAGACTCTAGAAAATCAAGGATTGTTTCTAGGTTACCACTTCATTGGCCATGCCCAGAATCTAACCTTCCTCTTCCTAGAGTCATAGACTCACTAAACCAATTTCACTTCATACTACAGGCTTAATATATTTTTTATGTGCTTATTCTTGCAAAAATAGGTCTGTTTTCCCTTAAATAATGTCTTAACTAATGTAGTCCATAAACCCTAAACTAATTTACACAACTTTATGTAGCATGTACAATGTTATTATATTCTTATATCAAGATCTAATTTGGTAGGTTGTCCCAACTTTTTACCTGATCAACGATAAAAATAGTTCAACTCTTCTTTCTTAAACATATTTACCTTATCCATTTTAAGAACAATTACAAAGTTAATAGAAGTACTTACCTGGAATTTACGATCAGTTTTGTCAGTTCCGAATTCTAGTAATAGGTGAATGATGCTCCACCCAACCTCGAGACAAGTCTTTCCACTGCGTCTTCCCCCTGAATTCACCTCACGCCTAGAGTTTCTTTTCTTCAGCTTTTCATTGATTGTGTTCTCTCTCCTCCTCCTCAGGGTCTGATTACCCTCTTGGCTTTCTTTTTTAGAAGTTTTGATAATCTTCCCTACAGAGCTTAGGTGAGTAACTACCTCACTTGTAATTGTCCAACTACCCAATAGCTTAGGTGAGTAACTACCTCACTTGTAATTGTTCAACTACTTGGGGTGGGTTTTCTCTAGCATTGTTCTTTCATAAATCATGATTTTTTTTGGAAAAAGTCACATTGAGAATATTTGTTCGACATGTTTCAAACCAGCCAGTGTGGTTCATCTTCAGGACAAGATGAAGAGACAGATCTCAGAAGCAGATTAAATAAGGATCTTCAGGACAAGATGAAGAGACAAATCTCAAAAGCAGGTTAAATAAGGGGATAGGTCAACCTAACGCTAGAGGAAAACAACTATATTTGACTGGGGAGAGAAAATTATATTACCTTATATATATACTTATTATGATTATAAATCAACTAAATGACTATCTTTGACTGGGGGGAAATTAATTTGAATGGTTTAAATAAATAATAATTTAGTTTGTTTAATTAGTTATTTAATTTATTAATTAACTTATTCCTTCCTTATTATTTACTAACTAATATTTTACTATCCTACCTAAAAATAAGAATTAAAAATAAAACTACATAAAAATAAATAAATAAACTAAATAGAATATTAATGAAAATAAAAATAAATAATAATAAAAGGGATAAATAAAGATAAAAGTAATACAATAAAATTATATAAACATAAAGAGAGGGTGAATTTCTTTTTTAAAAAGTTAAAAATAAAAAATAATAAAATAAAAATCCTAATAAAAAATAAACTATGTAAAATACAATAAAAATTTATTTAAAAAATATAAAATAAAAAGAGGGGTGTTAAAAATAAAAACAATAGCAAAAATAAATAGATCAATAATGAATAAAAATAAAAAGATAAAAATAGAATAAAAATAATGAGTATAATAATAATTAATAATTGATCATGAATACCTAATATTACTAGGAATTAATAAAATAAACAAAAAGAGGGTAATCCTCTTAAAAAAAGGGGAATAGAGAATGAAACAAAAAAGAAAGGGGACAAAAAGCTCAAATAGAGAGGAGAAAGACTAAGAAGAGAGGGTGGGAATCTAGCAACTACTAATTTTCCAGTCACCATCTCTATTAATATTATTAGAGGACCGCTCAATTTCAATGGCCTCCCTAAACTTGCGGTGATGAAAATAAGAGATTTTTGTGATGACCTTAGCCTCCTTAATGCATATATGATGCTTGGTCTTCACTGCATGTTCCGCTAAAGTAGAAGATTTGGTCCTCCCATGTTTGATATCAGCAACATGTTCCTTAATCCTTTGGTTAATAGACCGACCTGTTTCACCAATGTACGAGGTCCCACATGAACACGGGATGACATAAACACCTTTCAAATCCATAGGGTTCACTTCGTCTTTAATTGACTTTAGGGAGCTTCTGATGGTGTTGAGGGGCCTAAAGGTTGAGGGAACATTATGTTTCCTTAGGATTCTCACAATTTTGTCAGTTGTCCCTTGGATGAAGGGGAGGTGAAATCCTAAACACCAATCAATAGTGTCAATCTTAAGCTTTAACACCTTGCTGCCTATTGTAACCATTCTGGATGTAGACATTGAGGAGATGGGACTTTTCTTTAGAGAGGTGGTCTTCATTTGAAATACTTATAGCATGAGTGGCTAATGTGCTGAGAACACCTATCTTTTGAGTAGGAAAATGATGGGAACTCGCAAGAAGATACTGCTTAGTATGAGTCTTTTTTCGATACACCTGATGGGAGAAAGATCATCAGCCTTTCTAGAGATGAGGACATCAAGGAAAGGAAGGCAACCATCAACTTTATGGAGTTAGACTGATTATTAAGATGTTTGAAAAAGCTATTTAACTTATCAAGCCTGTGCTACCAAATGGACAAGTGTCATCAACAAATATTTTCCAAAGTTTAGGTTTAAAAGAAGCTAAGGATAAGGCTTTGGATTCATATTCCACATGAAATATTATGCATAACACCTTATGCAAATTAAATATTCCACATGAAATATTATGCATAACACCTTATGTACATTAATCATAAAATTCAAAATAAATTTTATATACATATTTGTGTCCATCTATAATTCAACATAGCATAACAGGGAAAAAAAAAAACATTTTTCTATTGTGGTAAATAGTAAATAAACTTTTTACGAAGGTTACCAGGGGTCATGATATCCCCCCCCTCCCCCCTTAAACCAATAATTGTCCCGATGTTTCCTAATTCAAAATAGGTTGGGGTATGATTCTTTCATAAGATGCTCATCCTTCCAGGTAAACTCTTCTGGGCTAAAGTTCTGCCACTACACCTTAACCTGGGTAATGACTCGTTTATGCAACATTACTTCTCTCCAATCTAGGATGCGTAGGGATTTGACCAAAAACTCTATGTTTGGCTCGACCTATACCCACAACCATAACCATTGTTAGTCTTTATCACTAACATTAGTATTACACACACACACACATATAATACATATTGTAAAAATTAATTACCTATATATTCTGCCAATCAATGATATGTCTAGGGTCATAAATATATTTTTTTAGTAAAGAAACATGAAACTCTTATACTATTATATAAGAGTTATTGCGATCATTTCTCACCTTTCATTTATTATACTATTAACCCTATTGGAGTTCATCCATTTGCAGGTGGGAGTGCTCAAGGGCATCATCCATGAAGTTATGCCTAGGGTTTGTTCATTTCTTCCTCTGGTAATCTTAAGTCTTTACTTGTAGGAGTTTTTTTATTGCTAAACTCATGTAATGGCTAGGTTTGTTGATACGATGTCCCTGCTTCATTTGACATTTGGAATTTATATGAGCCCAACTCAGATTACTCCTTCCCAAGTTCTCCTAAACGTTTTCTCTTGCTTCTTATTGAAACAAGGTCTACTATATTTTCGATCAATACCCCATTCAGACAGATTTATCTGTTAATTGAACAATGAATATTTATTTCCTTTTGTTTTGATAAGGTCATGTGGCATTGACCCCATTATGACTGTGATATAATTTCTCTTTCACGACTAAACATGTGTTAATTCTCTTTTTCATTTATCTTACCGCCATGTTATGTCTTTTTGGATTATTTTGAATTGTATTGAGTTTGGTGTTCTGGTGTGTGTGTGTGTGTGTGTGTGTGTGTGTGTGCCCTTCCATGTAGGTTCATAGTTATTTTATGATTGACTAGCTAGTTGATTTTGGTTGATTTGCAAATAATGACCAACCTACATAGGTCAGATGTAGTATTTGGTTCAAAAGGGTGGTTCTAGAAGATGTTATAGGATGTTGGTCCTTACTGTTTGGCCCATGGTTCAAACTAAATTGCATGCCTCTCTAGTTATTGTATTCATTTTTCATATTTTGCACTTAATAATATCTTTGTACTGTGAACTTTATTAAATTTTGAATGTTGAACATATACTACAAACCTTAGAATTGTTATGAAAGTTCCTTCACTTGGTTATTATTGTATGTTTGGGGTTTTAGTGAAAGAATATTTGTTCAATTCTGTTATTTACTTTACTATTTCTTCAAAGAGAGGAGATCTTATACATGTTCCCTGCTAGATCTATTCATTGTTATTATTCATTTGTTTATAGTGCTAACAATTATTCTATTTACTATTGTCAGTCTAGGGTCGGGTAGGACCTGATCCTTTTAGGACCTACCTTGACCCATTGGATTTAGTTACTTATGCTCAACGGAATAAGGATTGTTCCGTAGACAAGCATTTGGTTCGTTAAAGCAGAACTAACATGTTCCTTTATACCACTATTATTACTATTATCTCGTTTGTACTTCTAGCTTTCCTTTCATTTGTCTAGCCTCAAGGTTCTCTAGAAGTGCTTTCCTTGTTGTTAGTTTTTTTTTAAGATTATAGACACTTTCCAATGAACATAAAATAGAGTGTCCCTCTTATGCAACGATCATACAGATTGCAAAAAACTTCATTGTATAGACAAATAAAGTCATTTTGTTTTCTTTTTATATAACATCATAAATATCACAACCATTTTCAGATTACCCTTTTTATTGTTTCCCTACAATATCAACAAGCAATAAGTGTTCAATATAATAACATTTGGTGCTTGTCAATCCATTCAATGTCCATATAGGCACTGTTAAGTTCTCAAACAATTTCTTACTCCACACATTTACAAAGACCACAACGATTATATAAAATCGCAACATTCACAAAAATTAGATAAGTTCTAGAATAGTAAATGCACTTATCTGCTCGGTTTACACAATCAAGGAATTGGACCAGGAGAAGACCACTCCTCCCAGCCAATGAGAATGGAAATTACGTTGAATTCTCACAAGTATGTATTGAGGTTTCCACTGGCCACCATCCAACTCAAGAATCCCCTAACTAGCAGCGTCCTACCTCCCTCAACGACGTCTTGTCTAAGGGTTACAAGGTTACAACTTGATTATCCTCTCTTGGACTTCCTCAACTAGGTACCAAGTCTACAAGGTTGCCTAGGGTTTTCTTCCCTATCACTCTCTTGGCTCCCAAGTACCAAGTCTGCAAGGTTGCCTAGGGTTTTCTTCCCTATCACCCTCTTGGCTCCCTTGTCTCAATTGAGATTATTTATCTCTAGAGAGAAAATAAGTGTCTTCTCACTATTTGGTGAGTGAAAACTTTTTTGTTCTCACTATTTGGTGAGTGAAAACTTTTTTGTTCTCACTATTTGGTGAGTGAAAACTTTTTCATTTAGCGTATTTTCCCCACTTGTCATAACCTTTTAAAATAAATTAAAATAAAACTTTTAAGCATTAAAGTTTTCCACTAGGTTTTTCACTTAGCCTATGATTAACCAAGTATGTGCAATAAAAGTAAATTTAATATTTACTTTTTTACCGAGGGGTGTTACATCTATTTATATTTAAAAATGTATAATATATTTTAATATGTTGATGATGATAATTAACATCCACTAAAATTTGTTTCTAAAAATATTATTGATAAACAAAAATTTAAACAATACACTTAAAAATAATAATATAATGATGAAATATAAAGATGAACCGGATCATACTCTTGTATAGTAATAACAATTCTTGTATAGTAATAACATGCATAATCTGTGTCTTTTTAATAAACAAGTCCCTTTTTAATAAACAAGTGTTAAATACTAGAAAACAATAAGTACATACATATTTCATCAATACTTTATATTAATAAAAGTTACAATTTAAAAAAAAACACCCAATCAAATGCATGAAAAATAAAACTCAATTATTTAAAAAAGAAAATTAGTTTCTTTTTCTAACGTTTAACTTTATATAATGTAATTTAATTTTTAGTCAAACAAAAAGATAATAGATATTTCCATTGGGTTATCTCTGTCTTAAGTAAAGATAATAATAATTTGAGTGCAAACGTTTAACTTTATATAATGTAATTTAATTTTTAGTCAAACAAAAAGATAATAGATATTTCCATAGGGTTATCTCTGTCTTAAGTAAAGATAATAATAATTTGAGTGCAAACGTTTAACTTTATATAATGTAATTTAATTTTTAGTCAAACAAAAAGATAATAGATATTTCCATTGGGTTATCTCTGTCTTAAGTAAAGATAATAATAATTTGAGTGCAAACGTTTAACTTTATATAATGTAATTTAATTTTTAGTCAAACAAAAAGATAATAGATATTTCCATTGGATTATCTCTATCTTAAGTAAAGATAATAATAATTTGAGTGCAATTAGAATGTTATCTTTCTCCACAATTATTTAGAAATACTACAATCCCAAACTTCATTTAAAAATACTACAATCATTTTCAATTCAAAAACTTCCTACTTTCTGTTTATCTTCAACAATATAGTCCAAATCAAACTTGTCAAAAAAAACCTTGTGACACATAAAAATAACGTAATAAGTCAAACCTTGTGACACATAAAAATAACATAATAAATGAAGGGATTCCTAACCTAAAGAATGAAGAGGTAAATTCCATACTCTCTTTACTTGGATTGAAATTTAAGCCTGACATTAATTCATTATGATAAGGTTTGATAGGTAGACACAAAATAGAGATCCCATGATTGTGCTTTGTAATATTTATTACCATATTTTATTATTAATAAATATCTAGAGTCATATTAAATTTTTAACCCATTACAAAATCACATGAAAAAAGAAGAAGTGAAATTAAAAAGTAAAAAACATGAAATTAAAAAAAGTAATCATAGTGGAAAATAGTGAATAAAAAGTAAAAACATGAAAATTAAAAAGTTATCATAGTGGAAAATTTGTTGGCAGAATTCTTTATAATATAAAACATTTTTATACCGTTAAAAAATACCTTTCAAATGCGAAAAAGTTTAATGATGATAAATCTTGATATAAAAGATTATTTTACTTCTGAAAGCCTAAATGAAAACAAAAATAATTAAAGTGTTGCAAATAGTTATTCCCATGATTATTTTAATTTATTAATAATAATAGAGATGGTTCTCTTAATGCAGTCCTGCCAAACAGTCAAATATTTGACCCAGTGGGCTTTTAATTTGACCAACTAGGTTGGTCACATGGCATATTATAAGAAATTTCGATGGCACCCATTTTCATTTTCAAACCTGGGGGATTGTAATCATTTTAATTTGGAAGGGGAGATTAGGTTGGTGACATAGCATATTATAAGAAAAGAAATTCAGAAGCATAAAGATATTTTCAAAATAAATAAAGATATGGCAATATTTCTTTAATAAAACCTACCTTCAATATTAAATGCAGACAGGAGTACATTATATCTATTTTGACGCGATTCCTGTGCGATTTCTGTAAATATATAATCAATGAAATATCATCATTTTTTTATTTATTTTTTAAGGATAATTTTAAATATATAATGGTTAGGTAATAAATTAAATTAATTAAATATATAAACAAAATATCATATTTTTTATTTATTTTTAATATATAATAATTATGTAATAAAAAATATATAAATATTTTGATTAAACATAAAATAAGAATTAAATAAAAAAATTATTAAATAAATATAACAAAACTATTTAGTGATATATCATTATATTTAACTTATTTTATTGAAATGAATAATTATATCTACGAAGTCTAAAACTAAAAACAAAAACTATATACATAGACTCCATTAATCATATATATATAATTATTCATATAATATATATAATATATTAAATTGAAATGTTTACCGCCTCAAACATATTAATTTTTTTTTTTTTAATTTATCTTATATTTTCACCGACGTATGTGTGGAGCCCATAGTTCTTCCCAAGTCAAGTACATGTGGGCCAATAGTTCTTACCAAGTCAAGTAAATGATAGGCATGTAATTAGTTTTTTTTTGTGGTTGAGGTATTTTTTTATTCTAAATATAATTTTTAACCGACCATTGAGTATGCACATGTTATGATAACATTACCCTTTCTATCTGTCTTTTTTCTTGCCAGAGCTTCTTTTGTTTCCACTGGTACGACCATAGGCTATACCCTTATTCTAGGAACATAGGTATTTTTGATCGTAATTTTCTGAAAAAAAAAGAAAAAAACGAGTGAATATGTTGAGATGAAGTAGTTTTCTTCTCTAAGAGAAAGTAACAATATTATTATGCAATCATTAAAACAACTCCATAAAAAAATGTATCTAGCCAACAATTAGCTGCAATAGAGGTTATTAGAAGAAGAAACTTCACATTTGAACTAACATTTTTAATATTTTTTTTACACACAAAAAATAGTAAAAAAGGCAAAGGAATAGAGAGAATAGAGGGAAAAAAGGAATATTTTATTATTTAGAACTCATTATGCATTTTCCTTAATAAATGGTAGTATAGGATGGCCCAAAATATGTGACATAGTCCATCAGAACTATAAAATAGAGAAATAATATCTATGTAGCTACCAATACTAGGTGCATTTTATTTTTAAATATAATTAAGCATTTTGTGTAAGAGTTTTATATATATATATATATATATATATATATTATTATATATATATGACATTGAAGAGAATGACAAAAGAAGAAAAGTTTTTACATTTATTTATTTAACATTAAATGATGGCCAATTTTTTATATAATATTCATGTTATAAGGTCAAAGTTATTGTCATGGAACTTATGTTGAGCAAGATACTTATGGGATATTAACTTAGTAGGCATAATGTGACATTGTGTTTGACTAGAATTAAATGACATCTTAGTTAACTATGGTTAAGATGCAAAATTTTTGTCTTTCTTTGTAAGTTCCAATTGTAGTATTATATGGACTAATGGTTGAAATGTCAAACTCATTGTTGTCAAACAATTTAATGATATTTGTTGATCCTTCTTGATAAAATCTAATGAAATGTACCTATGTTCAAAACTTTTGATACAAATTGATTTACCATTTATTATCTTTCTTTGAATCAACAAATGGTACACTTTAGTTTAAATTAAAATATTTTTTGTAAGTTCAACAACAATGAGGCTACATAGGCCATGGTCATGTCCAAGAATAACAATTGAATAGGGAGTGACTTAACATCTAGGAGTGCACCCAATTACTGTCTATCCAAGACCCTTGGACAACTAAATTGAAATAATTAAATATGGAGTTGTTTTACATTTTATTTATTGATTTTAATTGAGATTTATATACTTAAATCATAAAATTAAAAATGGTTTTATTATTTTACCTTAATTTAATATGTTGATTGATTAAATTGTTTTATTATTCGTTAATTATAATAGTAATTTACTTAATTTTATTCATATGTAAATTTAAAATGTGAAACAATTAAACTTTTGATCAGAGTAAAAAATTATTTTAAATAATATTATTTTTTATTTGAGCGAGGAAGTATTTGGATAATATTGAGATATTTTGATTTTGAATTTTCTCTCAATTAATAAGTTCTTCCTTTATGTATAGCAAAGTGTTATCCAAAACAAAAACAAAATTGAAAATTAAAAACTAATTTACGATATAATCCTATATAAACATTTGATTTCAGAAATATCCAAATTTGTTGGTTTATGCAATGATTTCAATAACCCTATGACTAAATAAAGCTTTTGGTATTCTAATAATATTATAGGTTGTGTGTGTATATATGCATGTGCATGCATGTTATAATAAATGAGTGAAATGATAATTTTGTCTTTATGAAATTCAATTTTATCTATATTCTATAGTGCAATTCAATATATATATATATATATATTATATTATAATATATATATAGTATTATATTAATAGAGTAAGTTTAAAAAATTAAACATAATTAATTTTTATTTATCTCTGATTTTATGATCCATGTCATTATGCATTGGTCACTTTATCATCTTTAACAGCTTATTATTCTTTTTATTCAAGACATTGATTGTGTATTTGTTTGACTTTATCTATGTTTATGGAGCTCATGTCTTGGCATTTGCTTTCTTAGAACTAGTTGAGAGGTAACCTGTAATCGTCATTCCATAATTATTCTTTTTATTCAAGACATTGATTGTGTATTTGTTTGACTTTATTTATGTTTATGGAGCTCATGTCTTGGCATTTGCTTTCTTAGAACTAGTTGAGAGGTAATCTGTAATCGTCATTCCATAATATATAGATTGCACCAGGTTATAATATGT
The DNA here is from genome assembly GCA_000404065.3 of Pinus taeda. Lineage (NCBI taxonomy): Eukaryota > Viridiplantae > Streptophyta > Pinopsida > Pinales > Pinaceae > Pinus > Pinus taeda. The sequence continues at coordinate 53,227 of APFE030615696.1, read as the reverse complement.
ATTTTAGAACAAGTTACATATAGATATATATCGATAATGATTACATATAAGAATTTATCTAATTATTAAAGTAAATTTTTTAAAATAATTAAATTTTAAATTCAAAATAACAATTTTTTTTTCAAAATTAAAATAAATATAATTTAACTAAAACTGAATATACACATATATTTACTAGTACCATAATAATAAAAATATGACAATATTTCTTTAAATATTAAAATATATTTACCCAGTAAGTAAAGCGTTTCCCTATGAAAAGAAACTCCTTTTTCATGGGCTTGTACTATTTTAAACCATTAATTTTGATGTTAGCCGATTGAAACAATATCTGCTATATGATTAAAAACAGATATAAAACAGTTATTAGTTGGTTATCTGCTATAAGATTAAAAACATGTATAAAACAGTTATTTAGTTACCATCTAGGGACTTTGCCTGATCCAACTAATCCGAGACAACGATTTTCGTGTGTTCTTTCTCATGAAAACTTATACCTCTGTTGATAATAGTGCATCGCAACCGAGGAGAGATTGCCTTCGTTAATGGATGCTTTCACGCGGGTTTTGATTCAGGCTTCGCCATCGTCTTGGTGGCATTGCTTGTTGGAGTCACAATTACCCTTACACCAAAACCCGCAGGTGTTAGTAAACAGACACATCGCTAGATTTAAGCACATGCCACGAAACACACGGGGAGCATTGACCTTGCTTGTTGGAGTCACGATCGTTGTTACACCAAAACCCCAGGTGTTAGTAAACAAACACATCGCTAGATTTAAGCTTACACCAAAACCCCAGGTGTTATCGCTAGATTTAAGCACATGCCACGAAACACACGGGGAGCATTGACCTTGCTTGTTGGAGTCACGATCGTTGTTACACCAAAACCCCAGGTGTTAGTAAACAGACACATCGCTAGATTTAAGCTTACACCAAAACCCCAGGTGTTAGTAAACAGACACATCGCTAGATTTAAGCACATGCCACGAAACACACGGGGAGCATTGAACAAGCTTACACCAAAACCCCAGGTACTTAAGCTCACACCAAAACCCCAGGTGTTAGTAAACAGACACATCGCTAGATTTAAGCACATGCCACGAAACACACGGGAGCATTGAACAAGCTGCACATGCCACGAAACACCGCTAGATTTAAGCACATGCCACGAAACACACGGGGAGCATTGAACAAGCTTACACCAAAACCCCAGGTATTTAAGCTCACACCAAAACCCCAGGTGTTAGTAAATAGACACATCGCTAGAAGCACATGCCACGAAACACATGGGGAGCATTGAACAAGCTTACACCAAAACTCCAGGTATTTAAGCTCACACCAAAACCCCAGGTGTTAGTAAATAGACACATCGCTAGATAACCCCAGGTGTTAGTAAACAGACACATCGCTAGATTTAAGCTTACACCAAAACCCCAGGTGTTAGTAAACAGACACATCGCTAGATTTAAGCACATGCCACGAAACACACGGGGAGCATTGAACAAGCTTACACCAAAACCCCAGGTACTTAAGCTCACACCAAAACCCCAGGTGTTAGTAAACAGACACATCGCTAGATTTAAGCACATGCCACGAAACACACGGGAGCATTGAACAAGCTGCACATGCCACGAAACACCGCTAGATTTAAGCACATGCCACGAAACACACGGGGAGCATTGAACAAGCTTACACCAAAACCCCAGGTATTTAAGCTCACACCAAAACCCCAGGTGTTAGTAAATAGACACATCGCTAGAAGCACATGCCATGAAACACACGGGGAGCATTGAACAAGCTTACACCAAAACCCCAGGTATTTAAGCTCACACCAAAACCCCAGGTGTTAGTAAATAGACACATCGCTAGATTTAAGCACATGCCACGAAACACACGGGAGCATTGAACAAGCTGCACATGCCACGAAACACACGGGGAGCATTGAACAAGCTTACACCCAAACCCCAGGTGTTAGTAAACAGACACATCGCTAGATTTAAGCACATGCCACGAAACACACGAGGAGCATTGACCTTCTATACGGCCATTAACGAGGAGCCAACAATCTCCCCCCAACGCGAGCCCAATGTGTTTCGAACTCGAAGCCTCTGGTTGTGATACCACTTGTTGGAGTCATGATTGCCGTTACACCAAAACCCACAGGCGTTAGTAAACAAACACATCGCCAAATTTAAGCACATGCCATGAACACATAGGGAGTGTGGACCTTCTACACCACCATTAACGGGGAGCCAACATTGCTCTTCTCTGCCCTATACACATTGGGGGTAGCCGCTGTTCTATGATGTAGTACACTGTGGCCAGCGAAATTGCCTTCATTAATGGATGCTTTCATGTGGGTTTTGACTCAGGCTTCACCATCGTCCTAGTGGCCTTGCTCTTCTGCACCCTATGCACATTGGGGATAGTCGTCGTTCTATGTTGTAGTAGACGGTGGTGAGCGGTGTCCTATTTTCTTGGCAGAATTCAGGGAAGGATAAGGGGTGCGAGTACTATTGAATGCCCATGCACTTTCCACCCTAATTGTATAAACGCATGGCTCATTTCCAAACCCTAGTGTCCTTCATGCAAATAATCTCCGCCTTACGTGGCGCTGAAGAAACCAGCATAGGTGGCTGCTGAGGCAGACAAAAGTGTCGGAATGGATGTTACAGAAAGAAACAAGTCCTTCATGCAAACAATCTCCGATTTACGTGGGGCTAAAGAAACCAGCATAGGTGGATGCTAAGGCAGACGAAAGCGCCGGAATGGATGTTATAGAAAGAAACAAGTTCGATGTGGTTCTCGAGATGTTGCACAACTCTGCCGACGATGAGACAATGGCAGTTTCTTCATTTTAGGAATGCATGACTTGGAAATAGGTAATGACTTGGAAATTCGGGTGAAAGAGCGCCACATCACGAAGCCATCCCTTGGAATGTGTAGTGTGCAAAGTACGAATGGCAGGTATCACTATTTAAAATTAAGGGATTCGAGAATGGTACAAAATTGAACGCAATGAATTATTTCCTATCTTACCATGTAATAATTTTAGAGAAGTCAGCTTCTTATTCTTTGTTTTTTTTGCCAATAAAGAACTGCTTATTTACAGTAGGACGAAATATGACAAAATTCCCATTTAAACAATTTTTCACTTTCGCTCCGTTCACAATACGACAAAATTCTCATTTAAACAATTTTCTTTCCTCATTTAGAGTGTACAAAGATTCCTTAGAATGTCTCAATTTTTTTCACTTAAGGGTTCCTTTCGGTTCATAATATGTCAAAATTCTCATTTAAACAGTGTTTTTCGCTCATTTACAGTGTACAAAGACTCCTTACAATATCTCAATTTTTTTCACTTAAGGGTTCTTTTATTTTTTACTTCGGCCTAATCAGTTCACAATATGTCAAAATTCTCATTAAACAATTTTTTATTTTTTTCCCAATAAAGCTTTGCTCATTTATAGTGTACAAAAACTCCTTACAATATCTCAATTTTTTTCACTAAAATGTTCCTTTATTTTTCACTTCCGCCTAATTAGTTCACAATATGTCAAAATTCTCATTAAATAGTTTTTTTCCAATAAAGCGCTACTCATTTACAATGTACAAAGACTCTTTGTCATATCTCAATTTTTTTCACTGAAGGGTTTCTTTATTTTCCACTTCTCATTTATAGTGTACAAAAACTACTTACAATATCTCAATTTTTTTCACTAAAATGTTCGTTTATTTTTCACTTCTACAAAGACTCTTTGCCATATCTCAATTCTTTTCACTGAAGGGTTTCTTTATTTTCCACTTCTCATTTATAGTGTACAAAACTACTTACAATATCTCAATTTTTTTCACTAAAATGTTCCTTTATTTTTCATTTCCACCTAATCAGTTCACAATATGTCAAAATTCCCATTAAACAGTTCTTTTTTCCGTTAAAAAATGTTTTTTTCCCAATAAAATGTTTTTTTTTTCTTCCCAATAAAGCACTTTTTTCCTTCCCTTACCAATAGAGCGTTTTTTTTTTTTTTTT
>APFE030615696.1:33889-45655 GCA_000404065.3 Pinus taeda | reverse complement strand
TGCCTAAAAACACTCCCTATTTTATTAAAAATAACAAAATATTTAAAATTATCACACCCCCCTTTTTATTCCATATTTTCAAATGAAGAGGGTCTTGATGCTCCTGCATCATACACCCAACCTTAAGATTGATCATGATCCCCTGATCATGTGCTGGGATCTGTGTATGCCTGGATCCCATACTTTGTTCTGCAAGTCCTCATCTACTGTTACTTGCTGATTTTCTCCAGGTCTCCATATTTTATGCTGTCCTGCTCCACTAGCTGCACTTTCATAATCTATCTCTGTTTTCATCTTGCTGCTGCTTCCGCTGCTCCTCTTCCTTGCTGATGTTTTCCGCTGAGATGCTTTTAACATGATTCTTCTAATGAGCTCAATTTCTTTGTCCAATAATTCTTCAAACTGCTAATTTTTTGCCACCTGCTGAGCTAAGACGGCTTGCTCAGTCTGTCCTGTTACCTGCTGAGTTCTCTCTCTTATTCTTGTTTCTGTTCCGACTACCACCCGATCATCCATACCCTCTTGTCTTCTGGAACATAAAACTTCTTCTCCCTGCATTTGACTACTCAAATATTCTGCAATAGTACCTGCATTCACAAAAGACTGGTTAGAATAAAAATCATAAGGCATTAATGCCTTATATTCCTTTGCCAGCATTTCAGTATACTGTTCTGAATCCTCCACTATCAGCACATCAGTGTGCTGATCCATACTTCTCAAAGAATCCTCTGAAGAATTCTCAAGACTGTCAACCAGTATTCCTCCCATGTCAACTGCTTCCATGGTAATTTTCTGTACTTGTTCACTATATTGAACTCTTCCATCTGCTGCATTTTCCCTGTCATATCCTGGATTCTCCAACCAGTATTCCAACAGTGCAATTTCTTTGTAGCATTGTTGAAGCATCACATCATCATTTACAGTCCCTGCATTCATACACAACTTGTCAGTTTTAAAACCATGTGACCCCTTGTCCTTACTTGAAGTTTCTGTCTTCAAGTCTTCATCTTCACTATCTCTCAGAAATTCTCCTTGTTCCATTTCAAATTCCTCTTGACTCATCTTCTTGCCATTTATCTTGGCATCCTCTTTCTTATGTCCTCTACTGTGGATTTTTCCTGAACCTCTGCCATGAATATTAGTAGTGATGTTCTTCTCGTCTTTCTTCTTGAGCTCCTTTGCAACAAGCCCCTGCAACAGCTAGTCCTCCTGGCTGCAATCTTACCTCACTAAGCTCTCCTCACTTAGTCTTTTGGTAAGCACGGTCCTCCGTCTGGAACCTCTTCCTGAGCAACACCTTTGCTCCTTCTAGGCTTCTGCAATCTCCCACGCTCTCCTGAGAAGACTTCAGTTGTTCTCTCTATCTAATTCCTTATTGGATTCTTCAGGTTCGCTACCACTTCTTTGCAACCATAAACTTCAATTCATAAATTTCAAATAAAAAAATCATCTCACCTTTAAGATCTTGCCTGATCTTGTCTTCTTTCCACTACTGCAATCTTCTTCACTTGTGTATGCTTGCACATAAAATTTAAAAATCTGAGCTTTATTTCAACTATTCACCACACTTCAAAAAACACACTTTAGTTATCAACTGTACAAAAAAAACAAACTTCTTCAAGAAAACAATCCCGCTCTGATACCACTTGATGCAGGGGTAAACCCGCATAAACCAGGATCTTCAATAACTATTCATATGAGAATGCATTTCAACTATTAACCGAATCAAAATCTCAATGTCCAGAAAATTTCACACATCCGTATGTTCTATGAACTCCATTCGATTCACAATCTTTCACTCAATAATTACTATTCCTTATCTCCATTTAATAGGCTTTTAAAAATTATAAAACTAACGGAAGATCACACCAACCATATGCACACAAAAATATGAGAATAATTAATTAAGAAATAAAATATTTACCAGAGAAATCATGGCCTATTCATGGCCTCTTATTCTTCATACTCACTCCTTCTCTCTGATCTTCATGTCTTTGAGGATTCCTAATTTATAAAACTAAGCATGATCTAGAATCACTCAACTAAAAGCTCTAAAAGTCTACATGCAATGCATACATATGGTAAAAAGCATCTTGAGGCTTTTTCCCATATTTTTCCCTGTTCTAAAATAGAAAAGTTTTCCTTATCCCATAATGATGCACATTCACTGCTTTATGCCTAAAAACACTCCCTATTTTATTAAAAATAACAAAATATTTAAAATTATCACACCCCCCTTTTTATTCCATATTTTCAAATGAAGAGGGTCTTGATGCTCCTGCATCACCAAGACTACGTATTCATGAGAAAGGACTGAGGGCTTCTCTATATGGGCGAGGTAGACGTGGATTTTATCATTCCTCCTGGTGGCATGTCCATCATGAGGAGCAAGGTTGACTCTCCTTTCTTGATGGAAATTATGTCAGGCGGATGTGGGTTTGGTGGACTCTGTTCACAATAATTTTGTCAAAACCCTAGAGGCCGCCATTGATGCAGTCGTTAAGATGGGTCAGAAAAAATGGAATAGAGAGGTTTACCTGCAACTCAGGCTCTCTATTTTCTCCGAACCTATGGAGAACTTTGACTGGTTTCCAAAGAGGGTTCTCCACTACTTTCCCGCCTCTGATTTTTGTATCTTTAAGCACTTTTTGAACTTTGTGAACCCCATGTGTCAATTGTCTGAGTACTAAAGTATATGAATATTATGCATAATATTTGCATACACAGAAGCTAGTGCATTCTACATAATTCTTTTGACAGTTGACAAACTTCCCAAATGTGAAAAGTGGCTTACTGACAATGATGATAGGAAAGAAGAAAAGGATACATGGTGGATGAATCATTTGATGGGGCATGCAAATATGTCGTCATCAATTGATTGGTCATATCCATTTGTGGAGGGAAAATTATTTGTTCATACATTAAGTGCAGGTTTTGAAGGTTATCATGTGAATGTGGACGGGAGGCATGTGACCTATTTTCCTTATCAAACATTGAGTTGAAGAACCCTTTAGAGTATAATATTTGCTTTTATATCATCTCCACATTCTTGTCCATGTTAAGCTAGTGTTGCATAGTAATTTCTTTCAGATTCAAGAAAGTTTATGGCATTAGTATAAATTAATGTATGCACTAAATTTATATGTGGCTGGACCAGGGATTTGTGCTTGAAGATGCCACTGGCTTCTCTGTAAATGTTGCCATTGATGTGCATACAGTTGTTGTTGCTTCCTTTCATGTCTCACATCCAACCTTTTCACCTCAAACACTTCTTGATATGTAAAAAAAAATGGAGAGCTCCACCTTTTCCAGAAGGCCTCATGGATCTTTTCATTGCAATACTCTCTGCAGAAAACCACTTTGCAGACCGAATGGCTGTCAGAAAAACGTGGATGTAGTCTAAACTTGTTAAATCATCGAATTTTGTGGCCCGTTTTTTTGTTGCCTTGGTAAGTTACTGTACATTTCTTTGTGCTAGATTGTTTTTGAAAAGAGTTAATAAAGTGATGTAATGATGAAATTAATTGTCATTTAACTTTGTTGAACTTCACTGCATATCAATATTATTAAGAGGAAATACTATGACATAGGGGCATATCGTTTATAATCAAAGAACATAATTTTCTTAAGGTGATGCATAAGACATAGGACCAAGAGAAAACAAAGAATATCCAACTAAGTTTAATAGTAGAAAATTGGGAACCTTACTCACAATAACCTTTGTAAATGAAGGAAAGATAGTTATAGAGAGGATTTCATAGAATACCAAAGACATATTTTCGAATGGGAATCTCCTTGAAGGAACTTGCCAACTCCAAAGATGTCAATGATAACAAATGAAGCTTTAAGAATATCTTTCTTTCTTTAATATCAGAATGCTTCTTGTCAATTGTTTGTTCTGTTTTTTTTTTTATGTGGTTACAATGTACTCTCTCCTCTATTATTTCCAACTGAGGAGAGGTTGCCATTATTGGCTTACAGAATGTTGCTAGCTACTATGAAAAGAGGCTCCTATTTGTGGAACATGTTAGCCTGTGTTTGAACCTGGGTCATGGTACCACTGCTCCAAATTTCTGCCAAACCACAACCCAGTGGAAAAACTTTGTGTCACTTACGCAAGAATATTATTCATAATTAACTAAAGACACATTCTTAACCAAGTTAAATTCAGCTCTGAGCAAGCTCTCAAAGAACCTTTACACCCAACCATAGTATGATCTATGATAAGCATGGTTGGGAACACAAATAATTTAAGGAGAGGGATGACTAAACCTCTTTGCTTCTCATAATTTGAACTTCAAGCATGGATGATTGGATGGTTATCTCAGTTGGGCCTTGCATCCTTTATCCTCATTTTCATATTAATCTAGTCCATTCTAACTACAATACCAACATGGCACACATAAGTTATATAATAATGTGATGTGATCTATGCTAAGTTGCTAAATAAACACATGCAATTGATGAAATAGTTAAATTATATATGATATATATATATATATATATATATATATATATATATATATATATATATATATATATATATATTTTACAGAGAGTAATGGGGTCATAACAGGAAAACCCTTTTTTGTTTTTGTATTGAAAACTAACTACATAGTGGCTGAATCATTTGATGGGGCGTGCAAAGAAGTCGACATCAATTGATTGGCCATATTCATTTGTGGAGGGAAAATTATTTGTTCTTACATTAAGTGCAAGTTTGGAATGTTATCATGTGAATGTGGACAAGAGGCATGTGACCTCTTTTCCTTATCGGAAAACAAGTTTAATAACCCTTTAGAGTACAATATTTACACCCAACCATAGTATGATCAATGATGGACATGAATAGGAACATAAGTAATTTAAGGAGTGGGACCACTAAACCTCTTTGCTTCTCATGATTTGAACTTCAAGCATGGATGATTGGATGGTGATCTCATGTCAGCCCTTGCATCCTTTACCCTCATTTTGATATTAAGCTGGTTAATTCTAACTGTAATACCAACATGGCACATATCACTTATATAATCATGTGATGTGATCAAATCGATCAAATAGTTAAATTATCTATATTTGTTTTACAGAGAGTAATGGGGTTATAACACGAAAACACTTTTTTTTTTCTTATTGAAAACTAACTACATGGTGGTTGAATCATTTGAAAGTGTACTTGTTCATAAAAACAAGGGTTGCTTTTGGAGTATAATCTAATAGAGTAACCATTCTCTGCAATTTACCTAGCTTGTTCAGAATGCACCTAGAAAACTTACAGCTTGTCAATATTCTAAGATGAACTAAAAATTAGTCAATTGTAAAGTATTCAAACAAAAATACTAACGATTGAATTACAGGGTTCAAAAATGCTTACAACATGTGAAGGTATTGCAAATCTCCCAAATTATTTGGAATCAATCCTGTTAGGGCTGCATTGTATGACAAATCCCTACAATGATGACTTTATTCAATCAATCTACTTATTATACCCTCGTATTTACCTTGCCAACCCAAGGGGTTTTTGTTAATATTATTCTAATTCCATTTAAACAAGGAAGATGCTCTCTGTAGAGGGTCATTGGAAGATCCATCCCCACTACACAGTGTGTTTAAATGTTGGATAAAATTTACACATTGCATTAACTGCATTAAAAAGAAAGATTATTGCACCAAACAAATGTCCGATATAGATATGGGGGAGTTCAGACAAATGAACTCTACTTCGCAACCTCAATATTCATTGGAGAAATGGGTTTGGATGGTATCAACTCTGTGCTACCCTTACGATTACTTCACGATGTGTTCAAATGTTGGATAAAATTTACATAGTGCATTAACTGCATTGAAAAGAAAGATTATTGCACCCAAGCAAACAAATGTCTGATCTACATATGGGGGAGTTCAGACAAATGAACTCTACTTCACAACCTCAATATTCATTGGAGAAATGGGTTTGGATGGTATCAACTCTGTGCTACCCTTACGATTACTTCATCAATCAACTTACAAAACTTGTAGTGTTGAAAGCCGCTCAATTTCAATCGACAGTTGTCCATTGAGATTCATTGAAGATAGAGTCCTGTAAAATTTTATGCATGGAAAGATTTAATCAGAAGAAACTCCCAACGTTTTCTAAAGAGCTCAAGCAATTTCCATGAACGACATGGATATTCATCTAGAAGATGAGATGTTGTCATGATTTGAAACCAAGAAGAACAAAATACTTACAAATAAGTTATTCGGTTAATGATGCATGAAACACCATCCCATTTTAAACGACATGGATCTCATCTTTTCCATGTGGACAATGTATTTCACAATTTCTTTTTTATTGACAACAATGCATCCACTGATCACATTGAATTGCATAATTTCCCACTCAAATTGAGTTAGATAAAATACAATGGTCCAAAGAGACAACAAATAATGCCATTCTTTTATAGTTTGGACATTTTACATGAGTGAAATAAGGATAAGAAGCAACAAGTAATTAAATTAACAACATCATATAACAAATGATGAGGCAATTTATTAATGTTCCCCTTACTACAAAAGTATTTCTATTAAGCTTTCTCATAAAATTACCAATTTTTAATGAACAAAAACTATTATCCATTGCACTGTGAATTAAGGCGATATGAGATTACTTTGTTATGAGATGTTTGATTTAAATCATTTACTTATAAAGATTCCTTAATCTTAATGAAGAGAATTTTCATAAATCCTTTAGAGTGAAGTGTTGTACATTACCTTCACCTTGAACATATCCTGGTTGGAATCTCCCTGAAACATTTCTATATGATAAAAAAGAAACATCAGTAAAGAAACAAAATTGCATAAAATTTTGACACAGTTCTTCTATGCTATTATTTCTTATGTCATTGCCTTCGACGTTTCCTTTGCAGCATGTGGTGCAAATGCTAGTTACTTTCAATATTAAATGGAGACCGGTGTATATTATATTTATTTTGACACGATTCATGTGCCAAACATAACAAAGATGTGAATTGACTGTTAGTGTGGTATTTGGCCACTTAAAAGCACTGCTAGCAGGGTTAAATTTGACGTTCCCCTGATCCATGACGGATATTTTAATATTTATTTTTACTCCTTGTAATATTTTTTTATAAAAATATAATCAATGAAATTTCATCATTATTTATTTTTTTTTAAGAATTTTTTTTTATATATAGTTAATTATGCAACGAAACATATAAATAATGCAGTTGTCTATAATGAGACTTTTTGAAAGCTTTTCTGGCGAGTTTTTCCAATCAAAATCCGGCAGCAATTTATTGGAATCACAATTTTGATAGTTAGTTTCTGCACAATCAAAGGGTCCCATGGGTTTTTCATGATGCTGAATCCAAATATGCAGTCAAAAAACCATTTTAACTGCTAAAAATCAAGATTTAACCTCGATTTCTTCCGCCGGATTTTGTCACAGGAATCTCCAAAAAGTCGCATTATAGACAACTCCTAAATGAATTTCAGGTCATCAATTAAAAATATATTAAAAAAATAATCTTGTTTAAATTAGAAAAAGAAAAAAAGAAAAAAAGGAAAGAAAAGATATTAATAAGAAAAATTATTAGATATTTATGAATCTTAGTATATCAATTTAAAATATATTAAAAAATTAATTTGGTATAAATTCAAAAAAAATATTAAGTATAAGGAAAAAAATATTAATAAAAAAATGTGTAAATCAAGCCAATGCGTCAGAATTCATAATACATGATTGGGGTTAAAATTAAGTAATAGTTGCAGCAGGTTGAAGCAATGTGAGTGCCAAGTCAGTATGCGTCAAAATTCATAATACATGATTGGGGTTAAAATTAAGTAATAGTTGCAATAGGTTGAAGCAATGTGAGTGCCAAGTCAGTCCTGGTCATGCGGGCAGGGTTTAAAATTACTAGATATACATTATCAACTAATGGAAGCACATTATAAGAGTGCTTCTAATCAATGGTTCATTTTACTCAGACAACTTACTTTGTGTTTTTATAGTACCGGCAGGGGTTGAAGCAATGTGAGGGCCAAGTCAGTCCTGGTCATGCGCGGAGGGTTAAAAATTACTAGATATACATTATCAACTAATGGAAGCACATTATAAGAGTGCTTCTAATCTATGGTCATTTACTCAGACAACTTACTTTGGGTTTTTATAGTCAGGATACTTTAAGATAATCACTAGATCGGTTGAATCAATGTGAGTGCCATGGGGGCAGGGTTTAAAATTAATACATATACATTATCAACAGATGGAAGTACATCATAAGAGTGCTTCTAATCAATGATTTAGTGCCATGGGGGCAGGGTTTAAAATTACCACATATACATTATCAACGGATGGAAGCAGATTATAAGAGTGCTTCTAATCAATGATTCATTTTACTCAGACAACTTACAATTTGGGTTTTTATAGTCAGGATACTTTAAGATAATCACTGGATCGGTTTAAGCAATGTGAGTGCCATGGGGGCAGGGTTTAAAATTACTACATATACATTATCAACGGATGGAAGCACATCATAAGAGCGCTTCTAATCAATGATTCAGTGCCATGGGGGCAGGGTTTAAAATTACTACATATACATTAGCAACGGATGGAAGCACATTATAAGAATGCTTCTAATCAATGATTCATTTTATTCAGACAACTTACAATTTGGGTTTTTATAGTCAGGATACTTTAAGATAATCACCAGATCAGTTGAAGCAATGTGAGTGCCATGGGGGCAGGGTTTAAAATTATTACATATACATTATCAACGGATGGAAGCACATTATAAGAGTGCTTCTAATCAATGATTCATTTTACTCAGCCAACTTACAATTTGGGATTTTATAGTCAGATTACTTTAAAATAATCACTAGATTCACCAGATTCCCCATTATAGTTAGTATTATTCCATTAATATAACACAAATGTAAGATGCATCTAAAGTACCAAAATAGATTCTTGAGTTACTAAACTCAAGAGTTGAATTAATAAATAAAATGTATTTTAGAAAAAATAAAATTCTTTCACTAATGAAAAAGTTTATTATGTCTATATAATACAAATTTTCATCTGATCTTAGATATTTTGAACTTTTGAAATTTTGTGTGTTTTTGGATAAACTACCTTCCAAATATATGTAATCCCAACTTTTCTAGTGAACAACTTATCATCAAAGGCATAAACAACTTAAAAAAACATAGAGTAACCACGTAAAAAGCCATATATTTTAGATTGTTGATAATTTTGATGTAAAATGGCGATGGCAAAAAGGAAAAAAAAATGAGTGTTTTTTTCCCCTTTGTATTTTGAAGGCTCCGCATAGTGTATATGAATCTTTTTGGATAAACTGATTAAGAAATATTCAAAATCACAACGTTTGGGTTGAATACTAGACCCTTCATTGTCAAGGAAGCAAAGAGCATAAACATTAGAGTAACAAAGGTCATATATTTTATGGTATTTACGAAAAGGAAGAAAGGGTGTTATCATTTCTCTGGTTATAGTGTCTAGTTTTATGATTCCCTAGAGATTAGTCATACTTAAAGGTTGACTGGGACTAGGAAGAGATTGATGACACTAATTGGAAACACTATAATATTGATACCTCTATGGTGAACACAGTAGGAAATTGAGAAAAATTATTTAATTAGTTTACACAAAGTTTAAAGGCTTAGGCAATTATATTCCTCATATTTTTTAATTAATTTAAAAAAATAACCTAATTAATATCTATTTAAATATATATGTAGCGTTAAAAAAATGAAAAATATCTTTCATTTAAATACATATTTATATATATATATATATATAAAAATATAAATCTACCTACCAAAACCAAATACATAGAATACAACATGCCAAAATCAAACATCAAATTGAATCAATTAGATAATCATAAAATCACCAATTTGAATTTTATAATTCAGTTATTCAACAGGAGTACAATATATTTATTTTCTGAAATTCAAGGATCCCTGTGTCAAAAATAATAAAGAGGTGCCCTGAGGGATGAACTGTGAGTTGTGGTGAGTACTTTTTTCATACAAAGTTTAATCACATCAGGTTGATGGTCTCATTTAAGCAAAGTTTTGATTGAAATTTTATTTTATAGAAGGGTTGATATATATTGATTATCAATAACATGTTATATTAAATTAATTAAATATTATAAAAAAATAATAAAAATAATACGTAATTTTAAATTATAAAAAAGGAAATTGTAAATTATTTTGTTCAAATCACAAAATAATAGTTAAATATAAAAAACTTTAGATAAAATTAAAAAAACCTATTTAGTTGAAACAATAACTATGCTCACCGGAATCTAATACCTGATAACAAAAACCATATACATAGACTCCATTCATTCATATATATATATGAAAAGTAGGATGTTTGACGGCCTCGAACATATTTAAAAAAAATTAAAAAATTCACCTTATATTTTCACCAACGTATGCGTGGAGCCAATAGTTCTTACCGTCAAGTAAATGATGGGCAGGTAATTTAAAAAAAAATTGGTGGTTAAGTGACTATTGACTCTGGTACTCATTTCGCGAGGAAAAATCTTATTGAACACGTGTTATTCTAATGGTATTATGCTTTTTCAGGTTGATTTTGTGAATATTATGGGTTAAAAAAATAGTACAATTATAATGATGATGCTAGAGATTACTAAGAAATATTTATTTATTTACTTTTATAAAAATGTTTAGTTATTTTAAACATTTTTCAAATGTAGGTAGCATTTATTATCGTAATATTTGATAAAACTTTTTATTTAAAATTCAAATAAATTAAATAAGGATTCTCGTCGCCACCCGAAGAAGGATAAATAACTTGTAGAAGACGAAAAGTGGAGCTTTAAGTAGTGTAACTAACATTTGCACCAAATGCTGCAAAGGAAACCCCGTAAGTATTTCAAATGACACTTGCATATTGGATTTTGCACAAGTTTGAACCATAGCAGTTTTCTAAGGCTTATGATCAATTGTAGGGTGCCTTTGAGGGACACATAATATCAAATTGGCAAAGGACACTCTTAGTATCATAAAATCTCATAGTTTTGCGTGTAATTTTTTAAATCTTTACCGGGGCAGACGTTGTGAGAAAATGATATATGTTGTTTTTGAGTTTTCCCAATGTTTCCAAGGTCCTAAGTGACCCCCTTTCCCCCCTTTCCCCCTTGTGTTGACTAGATGGCCCATGGGAATTATTCATACCCCTTGGGGAATCAAATCATGGCGGAGCCAATAACATCAACCCCTCTTTCCCGAAGCCCAACTAGGCAAGCCCTTGTTCACTTTGAGAAAAGGCACAAACATATTATTCAGTGCAATATCGTACAAAATTGTTCATACTTCAATGCCCACCTTGGTGGGGCCAATAATGTCATTTCTCCCTTTACCAACAAGGGAGGCCCCAGTTGACTTGGAGAAAAGGCATAAACATATTCATGAGTGCAATATGATACAAAATTGGTCATGTGGCCATTAAGTTGAGATTGTCCTTGCAGGAGATAACATATGCACTAGGTTCCATACTGAAAACATTATGAGATTTAGCCCCGCCATGCAGGGACAAACATAAGCCATGTGTCTCTGGAAATCCATGCAATAGTAACGTAGTGGGACCTGCAGATCAACTTGACAACAAAAGTCATTTAATTTTGTTATTCATAATAGAATAAGATTACAAAACCCATTACATTAGATTTTTTCAATCAATTTTAAAGATTAGTTTAAGTTTAACTATCTAACTAA
>APFE030615696.1:21835-32447 GCA_000404065.3 Pinus taeda | reverse complement strand
AGAACAAAGTTCTATTACATAACTATCATGAGTTTTGGCGAAGAGGATCAAAATCGGGTGCGCAGACCCACTTTCCTCATTTCTGCCACTATGGGAATTGAAATTAAAGAGGGAACGGCTATATTGCCTGACAAAAGCGCCTCCTATGTAGCAAAATTTGCAGCGCATGGGATTTAGTAGAGTTTCTGGGTGACCGAGTCGTCTGGCATGGGGTCTTTCTTGGCACTTGCTTTGGTGGAAGCTGAAGCTTGGTAGCTCTGAGTGAGAGTTTTGATTTGTTCTATTGCTTCCTCAAGGTGACTGCAACTTCCTTTCAAGCTCTCTATTTCTTCCTTCTGTTTTTCCAGTTTCTTGCACTTAGACCTGCTGTTGGATTCATAGTCGCTCTTCAGCTCATTGAAGTGTTTGACGAACCTGTTGATCATGACTGTGTGAGCCTTGCACATTGTGCATTCTTTGTTGAAGAGTTGATCCAATGGCTTGATGATTCGCTGTGGCTCGCCCTGGTTATTTGGCTGGTCCTCCATGATGCTGTGGTGGATGTTGAGGTCTGAGAGGTGAAAAGAGAGTATAACAGCGGGGAGAAATGGATTTAAGAGAAGGGGAGAACTGTGGAAATGGATCAGGGGGAAGAAACGCAGATTGCAAAGAGGAGGGAGCAACAAGACCGAGATCGAACCTCTGCAGCTGTCCAGAAACACGAAGTCAGTGATCAAAAAGAACTTAGAGCTGAAATAAGTCGTTACCAGAAACGCGGAGCTTGGCTCTGAGTCTCTACTGCTGATAGCGGAGTTTAGGGAGTGTTCCCTCTTGAGGTAGTTGTGGGCGCACCCTCGGGCAGAAGAATCACAGAAGACAGAGCTGAGAGGCTGTTGAAAACTGCGCTTGGAGTTGAGGCCTGGGGGGAGCACCTTACTCACTGTAACACTCCTAGTAGAATCTATGCCACTCACTGATAAAACCACGATGCAAGCCTGAGACTGAAGACTCAGAACGAAACTGAGAACGCCTGAGGAGGGAGGGGGGATATAAAGGAAGAGGGAGAGGCAATGCCTGAGCGAGATTTTTTCATCAGAAACCGAGGAGGGATCGGGATGCGGATTTAGGATGAGATCTCCCTGAGGACTGAAGTGACTGATACCTGAATGTTCAGGATAAAACTCACAGGGAGGGTGAGGAAGGATGGCGCTAAGGACGAGGGAAATGATGGAAGGCGACAGCATGGGAAGGGGAGAGGGATCGAGGTTTGAGGGATCGGTACTACAAAAGATTTTTTGTAAGATTTTACGAGAGCTGACCTGGTGGCTCTGATGGCAGGGAGGGGTCTTATGGGATTGCTCTGACATATGACTTGTCATCCATACAAACCTGGCCTTGCTTCCATTTGACTGCTTTATTTGCAAGGGAATCCGCCTCAACATTATGCTCTCTGAGAACATGCATGAAGGATGTTTCTCCCAAGTCTCTTAAATTGTCCATTATCCTAGTTCTGGTATTGTTGAGGCCTTCGTTAATGAATTTTTTCCCTGTGTTCATAGAAGATATTATAATGGTCGAGTCCCCTATGATGATAGCATTCTTCAGGCCCTTTTCGGAGAGAATTATGGAACCAAGGAGCAGACTATAGGCTTCTGCTGCATTGTTTGACGCTTCCCCAAGACCCCATTCGTATCTATAGATGGAAACTCCATTTTGGTCTTTTATTATGCCTCCTGCTCCTGCTGCTCCAGGATTATTCTTTGATGCTCCATCAAAGAAGAGGGTGGGGCGGTTTTGGGCACGAATCCATTGGAGGATTTCTTCTTTGGTTCCCCTGAGCTTCCAAGAGGGTTGTTTCTTGTGAGCTTTGCTCTTTGGTGGAAGATTTTGGGTGTGACAGATATTAAACTTATTGTACCAATCCTTTTCCTCTTGAGCCTAGCTCGTCTGATCTGGAGTAGTAATGAGGTTCGCACTAACCGCTTCAGATATGTTGGCCATTGTTTTTGCTATGATAGTGCCCGTTCTTGGTTGAATGTTGTTGAAAACATAGTTGTTCCTGGCAAGCCAGAGATTCCAGCAGAGGGTGGAGGGGATGCACTTCCAGACTATGATTATATTGTTTTTGCCTTTTCTTTGGTGCGGATAGTTTTTTTTCCAATTCTTCTGGAGGGTGTACACCTGTTCGTAGCTTCCTCGGGCTTCCAGGGGACTAGCAAGCTGATTCCAACAATTTTGAGCCCATGGGCAGAGGAGAAAGGAGTGTTGTATAGTCTCCTCCTCTGCTTTGCAGAAGCAACAAATCGAGGGGCCTTGAATTCCTCTCTTCCTCAGATTTTCTGCAGTGGGGATTTTCCCTTTGAGAAGGGTCCAGTTGAAGTGTTTCACTTTTGGGATGCATTCAGACTTCCAGGTGGCTGTATGGAGGTTCCAATTGGCAATTGGGTTTCTGTTCTGAAGAGATTTGTACCCTTCTCTAATTGAGAATGACCCTCCACATGAATCCCAGATGTATGTGTCTTCTTTCTTTTTGTTGACTGGTGCTGTTCCTGAGAGCGAAGACTTCAGAGTGTGCCATAATTCTTTGAGCTCCTGGGGTAACTGCAACTCTTTCCAATCTCTCCATCTATTGTGGTTCCATGAAGAGATGTCGTACAATGTAATTATCCTTCTATCTTCCATCCAATCCTGTAAAGGCCTGAGCTCTTGTTGAAGGTTCCTTGGATTGGTGTTCATTATCCTGTCAGCCCAAATTTTGGTGTCCTTTCCATTGCCCAGGAGCTTGGAGACATTCTCTCTAAAATGAGGCAGAACTTTTTTGATTAAACGCCATACTGGAGTGCAGGGTCTGTCTATTATAGGATCGTTGAGGATGTTAGAATTTGGGCCGCTGAGGTATTTTCTTTTTATGGTCTCCACCCACCATGATCCCTTGCTTGAGATGATCTTCCAAATCAATTTTAGCCCCAGAGCCTGATTAGAGAGGCTTGGAATTTTTATTGAGAGGCCTCCTTTTTCATAAGGGAGGGAGACCTGGCCCCAGTTAACTAAGCTGAACTTCTTAGTGTCCTGCTTTCCTCCCTACCAGAGGAAGCTTCTCATTATGAGTTCCATATGCTTGTGGATGCTTGCTGGGGCCATCATAACCGCATATTGGTAGATTGGCAATCCTGATAGGACAACCTTTATGAGGATAGTTCTGCCTGCTAGGTTTAGCCAGGAGACTCCCCAACTTTGGAGGAGGCTTCTCATCTTCTCTATGTGTTTTGTCCATACCTCTGCTTTGATGTGTTCCTTCGCCAGGGGTAAACCCAAGTAGGAGAAAGAACTCTAATTTCTTTGGAGAGGGATATCAAATATTTGGGATATACTTTGTTGTATCTGGTGCGGCACGTTCCAAGTGTAAATTTTACATTTCTTGTTGTTTAATTTACCACCTGAAGCCTGAAGGAAAGCATCCAGGACTCTTTTGAATCTCCTCGCCATCAAGCTGGAAGCTCCCCCAATTAGAAGGGTGTCGTCCGCGAATAGAGAGTGGTTTATCTCCTTTATTCCTCTTTCAATGCTTATCCCCATTATCTCTCTCTTAAGGCGGAGATTTTCTAGGTGTACACTTAGAGTTTCCACCATAATTATGTAAAGGAAAGGGGAAAGAGGGCACCCTTGCCTAAGACCCCTGGTGCTTTTGAAGGAATTTCTTGGGCGGCCATTGATCAGCGGGGCGGTCCATGGGTTGGAGATACACCCACTTATGATGTCGACTACTTTGGAGGAGAACCCGAATTTTCTCAATGCTGCTCTTAAGAAGGAGTGATCCACTCTGTCAAAAGCGTTAGCCATATCCAACTTAATGATCATTCCTCGTTCTCCTTTGATGAGACTGCTGTGGATGGCTTCCTGAATAAGAATAACATTGTCTATAATCTGTCTCTTAGGGACAAAGCCACCCTGGTTCTCAGAGATTATGATGGGGAGGAGATTCTTGAGCCTGTTGGCGATAATTTTTGTTATGATCTTGTACGAGACATTGCACAGTGATATGGGGCAGAATCTATCAAAAGATTTGGGGTTTGCTTCCTTGGGAATTAATGCGATGTGAGAGGATTTCGTGTAGTCCCCCAGCTTGTGCTTTCTGAATGCGTTTTTCACCATTCTCACAAAGTCCTTTCTTATGGTTTCCCAATGTTGCCTGTAGAATGCTACTGAAAAGCCATCCGGCCCCAGGGCCTTGTCTTGTTGCATGCTGAAGGTGGCTTCTCTTATTTCTTCTTCGGTGGGATCTTGTTCCAGCTCACTGTTGTGATCCTCCTTAATTTTTCTCTCAATTAAACTGAGGAATGCTGCGCTGTCGTGTTGTTGGGGGTCTGTTGTAAGGAGAGCCTGAAAGTGTTCGAAGGCTGCATTTTTTATCTCTTCTTGTTCATGCAGTTCTCTCCCTTCCACTTCTATTTTGTCAATTTGATTTCTGGCTCTTCTGGTCTTGACATTATTGTGGAAGAAAGAGGTATTCTTATCCCCTGCTGTCAACCATAGACAACGGGATTTCATTCTTTGTTCCTCTTCCTCCACACGATTTTGCCTGTAGAGCTCCGTGAACATGCTTTTTTCCTTTTCTATGTCTTCCGCTGTGGGCTGAGTTTGTTCTTTCTCCTTGTGCCATCGCTCCATTTCCGACAGCAGGTCGTTTCTCTTTTTTCTTTCGGATCTTGCCAGCTCTCTCGCCCACTGTTTTATGACTGACCTTAGTTGTTTTAGTTTCGTTTCCCACATGTAGTGAGGTGAGCCTGATATTTCTTTTGCCCACTGATTTTGCACAAGAGTGCTGAATTCTTCATGGCTATCCCAGTGCTTGTTGTATTTAAAGGGAAGGGGGCCTAAATTTGTTCCTTTATTCAGAGAGAGGACCACTGCTTTATGATCTGAGGCTGTTCCGTGAATTGTGTGGCTTTTAATTACCTGGAAGTTGCTGGCCAACCCTTCCTGTATGAGAAATTTGTCTAACCTTTCTTTGATATTGTGAGAGCCTGCTCTCTTATTAGTCCAGGTATATTTGCCATTCAACAAAGGGGTGTCGATCAAGTTGAAGAGCTGGATTATTGCTTCTAGCTTGTCTCTTGATGAGTCTGGGTGGAAGTTACCGCCAAATTTTTCCTCCACCTGCCTAATTAGATTCATGTCGCCCCCAAGGATTATTAGACTGCTCTGAATGGAGGAGAGGTCTGCTTCTAAGGTGTTCCAGCAGCTGATTTTGTCTCTGTAGTGATTGGGTGCATATATGTTATATATGAAATAGACCTCTTGGGTGCTCTTGTTCCTTAAATCTGTTCTGATCCACCAGTTGCAAAGCTGTGAGTTGCTGATTTCCCACTTGTTTTTGTTCCATAATGTGCCTATTCCCCCTGAGGCCCCATCAGAGCCTTTTGAGGTGCCTGAATAATTTTTGAATCTTTGTGTTTGTGAAGTGAAGTCCTGCTCGGTGGTTTTGGTCTCCTGGATTAGGAGAATGTCTGGCTGTTCCTGAATCAATAGATCCTTGATTGCTTTCACCTTTAGGGAAGAGCCCATTCCCCTACAATTCCAAGAGACCAAATTCATTATTTACCCATTGTTGGGTGGAGTCCTGCTTTCTCCTTGGCCTTTTCGCCATTCCCTTTTAACTTGCCTAGAAATGAGTCCATGGGTTGCTGAGAGCCGGTTGCCATCTCCTTAGCAGCTGCTTCATCTCTCAATTCTTTGTTCGATTTTCTACCAGCTTTTCTCTGAGGGTCTGAGGGTTGGTTCACTTCCCTTGCCTTGTTTCTAGTTAGAATTCTTTCAATGGTGGGGGTAGGGGAGAGAGGAGGGAAAGAGCGCGGAGAAGCTGGGCGAGGGGATTGAGGGGGAGAGGATGGGACTTCTACTGATAGAGATTCAAAGGGATTGAGGGAGGAGGGGAAGTTTGGGAGGGGGGGGGGGGGGGGGGGGGGGGGGGGGGGGGGGGGGGGGAGGAGGAGGGAGGCTTGATGACAGCGGGGCTGAGAAACTAGTTCCCGGATTGTGCTTTTTCCTTTTAACTTGTTCCCAAAAACCCCCTGCATTTTCCTCATTATGCTCTACATCAATTACTTTTAGCTTGCTACATCTATTGGCGAAATGGCCATACTCGTGACATACCTTGCATTTAAAGGGCAGTTGTTCGTAATCCAGCTACTGGATGTGCATCCATTGGTCCACCTTTAGCTTGATTGCTTCGGGCAGTCCTTTCCCTAGGTTGACTTCCACACAAATCCTTGCGCATGCATGCATATTCTCCCTTGGTTCTGATCTGTCTATGTATTTTCCGACTGCATTGCCGATTGCTTTGACAGATTCATCCCCCCAGCAGTGTAGGGGAAGATGAGGCAGGCGCACCCACACAGGAACAACGTTTGGGATGTCCATTTCCGGGTCGAAGTCCGGGGTCCATCTGTTCAAATAAAGCCCTCTTGTGTCCATGAAGTAAGGGCCATTGCGGAAGATGAGGCTCTTGTCTTCTTTTGACTCGAACAGGAAAGTGAAAAATCCTCTTCCGCAGAATCTGATGGCAATCTTTCCTTGAATCATTGGGCTCCAGTTTCGCTCCACCCATTTTTGCATAGTGCAAGGAGAAGGCCAAAGGCCTGTGAACTGACCAACAAGTCCTCTTTCAGATAATGCTATTGCCGATTTTCGAAAAGGGAAGGAGGAAGGATAACCTCAGGGATCTCATCCAATTTCTTAATAAACTTCGAAAGGGCGGGACGGGGTCTGGCTTCAGAGGGATCCGACAAGAGCGAAGCAAAAACTTCCTTGGGAGACTCAGAGATCGGAGGCGGGGAGGTGGAGCCTGCCATTGCAGGCCCGCTGGGGGAAAGGAGGAGGGGCCAACCTTTAAACGGCCATAACCCTGCTGAGGAGGCGGAGGGAGAAGGAGGCGCCCAAGGCAGCTCGATGCAGTCAAATCCAAGGGAGGCAGGCCAATGCAAGGCGGGGCAGGGATCGGGGCTGCAGCACCCCTGCCAGGCGGAGCCTGGAGAGGCAGGCGCAGGCTGCAGGCTAGGTCAGAGAGGAAGCAGCGCGCGCGCAGACATCTCAAAATTATTGCACCATATTGTGCTGGTAACCAGTACGCTTTAGTCTTTTACCTTGAAATAGCCCTGCTTCTGTTTCTAACCTTCTATCATCCAATAAATTTTTAAATATCAATAAAACAATTTTAAAAAATATAAATAATAAATTTCTTAATATCAATCAAATAATTTTAATTTTTCTTCACGTTAATCTTATTATCAATAGTAATTCTAACATGATTAGTTTCATTTTCATACCAACTTTCACATTAAAGTCATTCTTGTATTATTCTGTTATTTTTCTAAACATACAAACATTATGGCTATTCATTAGATTTATATTTGTTTGAGTTAAGTTTCTGTACTATAATATTTTTTTTTCCACTAAACATTTAGGTGTAATTTTGTTGCTAGGGATTTAGCTAATAAATTTGGCTAAGATCTAAATCATATATTATATGTGAAAATATCACATAAATATTCGGTTTTCATAATATATTAAAATAATTAAAAAATTATAATTTTATTTTTTATTATACATTTTTGGAATTAAATATTTTTAAAATATATTTTTTTTATTAAATTATCTATTATTATATTTATGAAATTGGAAAAAAAAAAAATATCTTTTTAATTTCAAAGTAAAAGTTATACGTATAGTTTTTAGTGAATGCTATCTCACTTTTATTTTTAGAACATATTTATCTAAATACAAGTCATCTCAAATTATTGAATACTTTATTTCAAATTTACTTAAAATATTCCATACTTTAATAAAAATAAAAGAAAATTCATGTTTTTTTAAAGATCCATATTTAAATATTTTTATCAATTACACTCCTGTCAAATTCAACGCATTTCTAATTCAAAAATCCTTGAAAAACAGAATTCCAATAAAACTCTTTGATATAACGACAGGTTATGTTGCCGAACACTGCACTTAAAGGTAATTGTCCATCCTAAACCAAATTATGCACGAATACATGGCAACCGTCGGATACGGTACATTAAAACACCTACCGATATCTCAGGCATGTCTGGACGAGATTGGATGTAAGATGAATTACCGATATCTCAGACATATTTGAAACCAGAGAATTACCAAGGCCGAGCAATAGATTTAGTCAACCACTATTTGACTATATTCACACTAGTTATGTTTGCCGAGCTATGAGAGAGTGATTGTGATTATGGAAGGGGAGGAGAAGCCAACTTTTATTGCTAAGCGATATGGGATTTTCCTTGGGGAAATCCGGACTACAACATTTTATCCAAATACATAGGAATATATGGGAAAACCCGCCGTTGAATCATAACGCTCGACTTCAAATACTATACACGATTATTGCCGGCTCTGCCATATCGCATCGTACCTTATTTATAAGTGCTGGACTTTTCCGATTGCGATTTGCGATAGACCGGACCCAGAAGATATATGTGTTGCGGTTAATAACCCCGCCGGGTCCGCCATACTATATCGCAATGTTTCAATGGTGAGTGAATGGATCTTGGGTTTCATTGAAGCGCGATCGCAATATGAGATGGGGGCGGGCAAGTGATTGCGATAAGCGATGTAAAGGTGGACCCGATAAGATATGGATGCAGTTAATTGTATTCCGAATCCGAAAGGTCATCACATATCGGATGCAAGAGGGGAATGCGTAGTGTGACCGTGAAAATTGCAATATTGTGATAGCGATAAAGGCAGGGATAGGGAATGTGTAAAGACTGAAAAAACGCGGAAAAGGCAAGTTAAGGATGCTCGCAGAGTATTTCATTGCAAAAGCGTTAAGATATAAATAAAGATGTGATAGAAGGTTTTGCGGGTTGAATCCAAAAACACCCATAGTAGAGAGTGGAGGTTGGTGAAGGTTTATGAGGATTGAAAAAGTCCCATGAAAGATATGAATGAAAGGCTAGATTAGCTTATCAGTGAATCATGCAGAAGAGATTTATTAAGGGGGCCTTAACCATTCAGCGTTGAAAATTTGACTTGGAAGAGAGTTAAATCCCTTTGATAAAAATAAATCATTGGAGAAATAAAAAATCAAACTTCTAAGGGACCCATTCAAATTTACCAGCACAGTAGATTTTGATAGGATGGTGGTTGTTGCACTAGGTAGCAATGGGGCAGGGTTTAAAATTACTATATATGCATTATCAATTGATGGAAGCACATTATAAGAGTGCTTTTTATCAATGATTCATTTTACTCAAACAACTTACAATTTGGGTTTTTATAGTCATAATACTTTAAGATAATCACCAAATTGGTTGAAGCAATGTGAGTGCCAAGTTAGTGTTGGTTATGGGGGCGGGGTTTATAGTGCTTTTAATCAATGATTCATTTTACTCAGACAACTTACAATTTGGGTTTTTATAGTCATAATACTTTAAGATAATGACCAAATTCGTTGAAGCAATGTGAGTGCCAAGTCAATGTTGGTTATGGGGTGGGGTTTATAATTACTACATATACATTATCAATTGATGGAAGCATGGTTGAAGCAATGTGACTGCCAAGTCAATGTTGGTTATGGGGGCAGGGTTTATAATTACTACATATACATTATCAATTGATGGAAGCACAGTTGAAGCAATGTGAGTGCCAAGTCAGTCCTGGTCATGGGGTAGGGTTTAAAATTACTATATATACATTACATATACATTATCAACTGATGGAAGCACATTATAAGAGTGCTTCTAATCAATGATTCATTTTACTCAAACAACTTACAATTTGGGTATTTGTAGTCATAATACTTTAGGATAATCGCCGGATTCACCGTATTCCCCATGATTGTTAATATTATTCCATTAATATAGCACAAATGTACGATGCATCTAAACTACCAAAATAGGTTCTTGAGTTACTAAACTGACGAGTTGAATTAATAAATAAAATGTATTTTAGGAAAAATAAAATTCTTTTCACTAATGAAAAAGTTTATTATGTCCATATAATACAAATTTTCATCTGATCTTAGATCTTTTGAAATTTTATGTGTTTTTGGATAAACTCCCTTCCAAATATCTGTAATCCCAACTTTGCTAGTGAACAACTCATCATCAGGGGCATAAACAACTTAAAAATACATAGAGTAACGACGTAAAAAGCCATATATTTTAGATTGTTGACAATTTTGATGTAAAATGTCTATGGAAAAGGAAAAAAAATGAGTGTTTTTTTTCCCTTTGTATTTTGAAGGCTTGGTATAGTGTATATGAATCTTTTTGGATAAACTGATTAAGAAATATTCGAAATCACAACGTTTGGGTTGAATACTAGACCCTTCATAGTCAAGGAAGAAAAAAGTAGAGACATTAGAGTAACAAAGGTCATAGATTTTGTACTACTGACAAATCTGCTCAGAAATGGGGTTTACGAAAAGGAAGAAAAGGTGTTATAATTTCTCTTGTTAGAGTGTCTAATCTTATGATTCCCTAGATATCAGTTATACTTAAAAGTTGACTGCGACCATGATCCAGATTTAAACAGGAACGCAATAAAATACAGAGATAACCATATCCACAAAGATGCAGCGGAAATAATACTTCATTTCATT
>APFE030615696.1:0-16506 GCA_000404065.3 Pinus taeda | reverse complement strand
ATATCTCTTGGAGAGCCAAAATTCTTATTGCTTAGTTAAGGACTAATTCTCATCAACTCCGTTGTGAAACAGGGTGTTGGAAAAGGCCAAAGTAAGTGTGGGAGGAAAGGGTGTGCATTTTTTGTTCTTCCGGAAAAGTGGAAACAGAAAAACATTTCATTTTAGAATGTGAGGTCTTCAAAGACAACAGGGAAAGTTATGCAGGTATGTTGGCAGCTAGCTCTTTGGATAATCTATTTAGCGAGGACTTTGTCGAGAAACTGGGAGCATTTATTATGAAGCTTTACAGAAAAAGGGCCGAATACATCAAGCAGATGAAGAAGCAATTTGTCCCGTAGACTATCTTTAGCCTCGTGGACATTTTTTTTTTTTTTTCTCTGTCTATGTTATATATAAAATACAACCTGCTAAAATCACACATCAAATTGCATCAATTAGATAATCACAAAATCACCAATTTGAATTTTATAATTAATTTATTTAACGTGAGTACACAGATTCCTGTGCCAAAAGTAATAAAAAGGTGTGCGCAGGGATGAACTGTTAGTTTTGGTGATTAGCCACTTAAAACCACTGCTACTACTATTTTTGATACAGAGTTTAATTGCATCATGTTAATGGTCTCATTTAAGCAAAGTTTTGATTGAAATTTTATTTCATAGGTTGATATATATTGATTATCAATAAAAAAGATTCCTGTCACAGAGCTTCCCTAGGAGTTTTCACATGTGTTGTATTTTAAATCGCCACAATGGATAAATAACTTGTAGAAGATGAAAAGTGGAGGGTTAAGTAGCGTAAATATTTGTCGTCGTGGAGGTGAAAACAAGGGAGGAAGGTGAGCTGGGCGAGATAGAAATTTTATGCCCATGACAGACTTTTTCAAGTAGCAAGAGACGGGAAAATTTTGTCCCGAAGATTATTTTTCCTTGGATATTATTAGTAGAGGAAAGAAATATTCTCCGGACGTTATCAACAGAGTGAAAGAAATAAACGTTGGGACAAAGATTTGGCGTTCGGGACCGATAATTGATGACTTTGACTTGTTGTAAGTGCTGGAGAAATCCTCGTCCTAGAGGTAATTGTCCCAGAGGGTTTTATAAAAAGTGAAGTGAATTATTGTCAGGGTGTCGGGTGCTGAGATCAAGTTTGGTAGTCATGCCCCATGGTCTTATGACCCTCGCTTCAATGGCTTGAGTGCTAAGTGTTATTTTAGAAGGGGTCCACTGACGTGACAAAGAGAGTTTGCAAGAATGATGAGTTGGGATTCATTTTAAAATGAAGGGACACAGTCAACCATTGACTTTATAACCTAATAATTAAATCCTAACATTGTGCATTATTTATAGAATGGTTTTAACCAGATAAAATTCATTCGGACTAGCTGGTATATGCGACCTAGAGATCAACATTCAAGCTACAAATTAAAATACCTTTCATAAATTTCAAAACCTAGTAAGTTTTTTTCGGTCTCCCTTTTTAGTTGCAAAAATAGGGCACTCAATACTTCTCATAAATTTGAAAACCTAGTAGGTTTTTTTGGGTGTCTAGTTTGATTGCAAAAACAAGTCATGCAAGGAAAAGGCTACCATAGTTTGCAGTTCTAAAGGATATACATTACTTAGTGGGATTTACTACGAGTTTAGTAAGGCTCAAAAAGAGTGGCACAAAGTATCTCATGAATAAAGATCCCATTAAAAAAAGGTATAAATCAAGTAAATGTACGTGTAATTGATACAACGATTATAACTCGCTTTGAATTGAAATCATATTTTTTCAAGTCCTCCAACAACAATAGGGCAAGAATAAAGTGACCTAGATTATTTGCACCGAAACTCAATTCAAAACCCTCAATTGTATATTTGGCTACATTGGAAGTGGGCAAATAAATTGCAGCGTCACAAACCAACACATCCAGTGGCCTTCCCGAGCACCTAAAATTATCAACAAATTGTGTTACACTTCAAGAGAAGCCAAATCCAAATGCATGACAGTGTAATCCTCTTTGGGAATTCCAACATCGTGAGCCATTCTATCTACCTTGAGGAAATCTTTGCATGGCATAATAATATGCTATTTCCCTCTCTCCCCAAGAGCTTTGGCAGTAGCAAGCCCTATACAAGAGTATGAACATGTTATGACAACACTAACATTTCTATATGTCTTTTTGCTTGTTGGAGCTTCCTTTGTTTCCACTGGTACGACCATAGGCTATGCCCTTATTCTAGGAACATAGGTATTTCTGCTTGTAATTTTATGCAAAGAAGAAAACGAGGGAATATGTTAAGATGAAGTGGTTTTCTTCTCCAGGAGAAAGCAATAATTAAACAACTCCATAAAAGAATGGACCTAGCCAATAATTAGCCACAACAAAGGTTATTAGAAGTAGAAACTTCACACTTAAACATCATTTCTACTAATTTTATGTACACACAAAAGAAATTTTTTTTTTTTTTTATTTGGAACTCACTATGCAATTTCCTTAATAACTGGTAGTATTTAGATGGCCCAAAATATGTGACATATTCCATCAGAACTATAAAATAGAGAAATAATATCCTTGTAGCTACCAATACTATGTGCAAGATACACCAATATATAAGAATTCAGTGAAAAATCCTTACATTTTGCAGCATCTGCAACTGCTACATAAAAGAAGGGTCGTGAATCTAAAATGATAAGTTGAGATACCTAACATTCTTAATTTCCTAGCCACTTTTGACACTTGGTATGAAGGATATACCTATGGAACTATAAAATTATAAGTTGAGATACCTAACATTCTTAATTTCCTGGCCACTTTTGACACTTGGTAGGAAGGATATACCTATGGAACTATTATAGGTTTATGGGTACTAATATCTTCTATTCTCACAACAATTAGCTTTGCTAGATCTCAAAGGAGTGGATTTATGAAACCCAAAATCAATAAACAAGGAACAAAAGGAAAGAAAGAGAGAAATAAATAATATAGACGAGTTATCTTGGCTCAGATAACAGAGAAACTGAATTCCTTCTTTCCATGTTCAATCAGTGAGGCACCTAGAAAAGTTGAATCCTTTCTAGAAGCACAATGTCTTGCCTGCAACCCTAGAGGATATATAAATGTCCATGAAAAATGCCTTGGATTAATATAAATAAGAGCATATCCATAGTTTTAACCATATAATAACTTGGTTACCAAAATGCAAATATTTTAGGAAATTCTTGTGGGCATTGCAGTTCGTGCCAAGAATTTCGAGTTGACAATTAAAAGAAGATTTAAAGAATCACCTCTTTTTTTAGAGGAAATGCCAAAAAACCAATGTGTTTTTGAAGTAGTGTGGCCATAATTTAAGATGAAGCCAAGCTTCTTCCAACTTCCTCCTCCTCTTGGCCTAATAAGTATCTAATCTTTTAATTCTTCCCCACCGTTATCAAAATGCATACATAAATGTTTCTCTTGCATGAATTGGAGATGTCGATTGATGTTCAAATTACTCCAGGGATTTCTTAGAATCTCCTATTACTTGTGCATGTGCAAGAGAGAAAGGACCTAGAGAGTATGTGTACACAAGGGATGGTGTATGCATTCATCTAGAATACCATTGAACAATGAACTAGGATTGTAGCCAAGGTGAGAGAAAGATTAAAAAATTCAAACACAAATACAATGATGTATGGAAAATTCTCATTTTTCATACTATTGGCAATGTCCCACGCCTTAAAAATTTGTATATGCGGCAAACAGGATGATGAAATTTTAGTCCAACAAAAGCGAAAGTTAATTACATCGAACCCATTGTTTTGACATGTACAAATTAATTTTGCAAATGTTGTCCTATGAAAAAAATCAATCGGGAAGCCAAGGAAATGTTATAGAAAAGACAACAATATGGAGCACATAAGAAACAACTACAGAGGAATGGAAATATGAAGCATATAAGAAATAAATCAATATGAAGCTTATCTATGTGACCTTTCCAAAATCCAAAGAGAAATGTTTCTATCAACGGTTAAATTTATATTACATGATAATCAAGAATGGAAAATGGAAAAAAACAATGGCTGGTAGCAGATGTAATTGATGGAAAATAATAATAAACACCTTTTTCCACATTGTTGCCGGTAGCATTATGAGAATCTTGTGATCCATTCTCTTTTGCTTGAATAATGATGTAAGGCACGATATTTAGGGTTGACTCCACTGTTACTCAATTATCCTCTCTCCTCCATGAGCACATTTCAACTGCAAATAAATCATCCTTACTGTCAACCACCAAAATATGTAGAAGTGCTCCCATATAAAACACCAAAAAATCAGACTAACCCTCCAAATCATGTTATATTAATAGAAAAAATACAAAGAAGAATGAGATATTTTTTTTTTGTAAACTTGGTAGTATTTTTGTTATTTATATTAATTGGCCAAAATCAAGTTTTTCCATTTGTTCCAGGTGGCCTCAACTTGCCCGTAGGAAACCAAGTTGCCCACCTGTCAGTGTTAAAAGCCGTCCAAAATTTGTATAAGTTTTTCTCTATCAACCTAATAGCACTGTCTATTTTATCTATACTGAAAATCGACTTTGGAAAATAAAAGCTAATCGTCATAAAACATAAACAAATTTATCTGGATCATTGTTTTACTCGTCGTCTAAGGAATCCATGAGGGTTGGGGCTTTAGCACTAGCTCTCGGCATCTCGCTTCTCCTCATATCCTACAGACTTTGTTCAATCCTTCCTAGTGTTAGGTTGTTTCGATATGTTTGTATTTGAATTGTTGTTATCTTCCTGAGAAGCTCTACTTTGATGGGATCTTTCTCTTTGGTGTCCTCCTGTGCCTCCTGACCTTTGTTTTCTGTCTGTTTTTTCTTGAGAGTCATGGCCCAGGCCACAACATTCTTCATGACCCAGTATTGATGGATTGTTTGTCTGAAGAGGGTGTGTCAGCCACAGGTGTTGCCTGGGTCTTGAACCATGTCTTCCCATTCTTCCATGGGAATATCTTGGTTGATAATACTGTCATTTAATTCTCACTCCCAACCGGTTATTTTTTCTCTCACCTTAGGTGGGTTCCCTGCCATGTACACATCAAGGAGGGTCTTCATATGCTCCTGTCCCGCCTTTCTCCCTCTCTTGCGTTATTCTTTGCTGGAGATTCCCACCCCCCAAATTGTCTTTTTACCTATACCTCTATTGCTCTTCTTAGTCACTTATTTTCTATCTCTTCCCACTCTTGCGTTGTCATGGTTGCCGTTTCCTTCCCCCAGTTTGCTTTCCTCTCTCTTCTTGCTTGCCTTCACACTGTACTGGACGCAGATTATGATTAAACTTAAAAAATTACCATGAGAAGTATTAGTATTCTATTGGTATAACACCCAATCTGTCTTACATTTAGTTGAGACATGCTTGGTATCTCACTCAAGACCTGACGGCCTGGGTTTTCTTATCATTCTCCTCAGCTTTCCCCCGACCATCTCTTGGGTTTGCTCTTTGCTGCCCTTCAATTCTTATTTTCTTAGGTTAGTCTCTCCCTGTCAGCCTTCACACGAAAGGTTTGCCATAGACAACCTTTCGGGGAGACCTCTAGGGGGGACTATATCCTTGTTATGGACAATGCGAGGTATTTTTAACATAGAAAGCCTACCGAGAGAATTATAGGGGAGGACCATTTCCATGTTCTGGACTACACAAGTTAATTTCACTCCATTCTAGCTCCTCTCTACATTATTTACTCTAATTGAACCTTTGGTTTTCCTCTCGGTTTTACTCAGGAAATTCTAGGTAGGTTTCTCAAGAGGCCACGCTATCCCTTATCTTATCTCCTGAGGTCTCTAGGGTGGATTCCTCCATATTCCAGTTACCTACGAAATCTCTTCCGAGCCTCAGGAGCCACTTGGACAGAGTGGAATTCCTCAGATCTTCTCTCTATACGCCTTCTTCAGGGCTGGAATTTTGAGTCTTGCTTCTCTCACCCTTTCGTCGTCACTCTCAACCCAGGTGGTGTTCCAGGAGATCTTGGTTTCAACTCTTTCAGAGTCCAGTCCTTTCCCAGTCTCTTTCCCACGAACTATTAAAATTGACATAACTATAATTCTGTGCTTTAGGAAATAGAGAAAAACATACCGTCGACCAGAGTTGGCATGGTTGCTACCCCGGTCTGTGTCATCGTCCCGCATCTGCCACCTTTCTCTACTCCTACTCTCGCTCTCACATTCTGCATGAAACTAACATCTATTTCTCTACCCTTTTGTTTTACCTCTCTTTCCATGCTGCTTGTCGATGCACCTACCACCTGTCCTTCTAATTTATTTGCCACCCTTTTCCTTATTCCTTCACCTCTGAATGATGGCCCTCCGTCCCTTCCCACCCTGACTCTCATTAACTCCCTCGTGCCTCCGGCTGCTCCTGCCGCGAGTCCTTCTCCATTATCCTGCCACTTTCTCGTATCATTTTTCCCGCTCTCCCGCTAGCTCCCATGCCTTCGTCTCTGCCTTCCCTTCTTGGTTCCACCTTCCTCCTCTTGGGGCTTTCTCCCTCCCTGCCCTATCCTTCCACCTTCCCTTCCTGTTGTTCTCTTCCTCCACATCCTGAAGAGATCTCTGTCCTTGCGCTCTTGTGGATGATATATGACATCTACACTTCCCATCGCCGCTGGCCCACCTCCTCTTCTCTGCCACACCCCGATCGGGGGTTCTCCTCGTGCTCATTGTCTTTTTCTAGTATTTTCTCTAGTTTCTTCATTTCCTCCATTTGTAATAACTCTTCTGCTTTTATATCTAGGTTTTTGCCTACCTAGCCACATCCCCAGTTTTCCAGATTGTCTGCTGCCACGTTGTCCATCCTTCGGACATCTGTTGGGATAATGTAGCCTATCTGTCGAATTAGCTTGCTAATCTCTTGGACCAGCCATGCAGTCCTCCAGCTTTGGCTGATTCTTTCCCACTGCGTTCCTTGTTGTAGCTTCTTCACCATTTCTATCGTCATTTTGAAGTCTCCTTCTACCTGCAGTCTTTGGAATCATTCTCTTATCGCATTTTCCAATCCCCTTTTTAGAGCATGAAGCTCTACTTCATTGTTGGTCGCTTGTCACAGTCCATAGCGTAAACTCTGAGCTTTTTCCCTTTATCATCTCTGAATAATACTCTTGTCCCTTCCGCACCAGGGTTCCCTTTTGCAGCTCCATCAAAATTAAGTTTGATAAATTGTTTCTGAGGCCATTTATAGCAATTTGCAGACTCTCCATTGGGGGTATGGTGCTTCCACGAGGATGCATTTAGCATACTAGGTTTCAAGTTCAGGCCTTTCATTATTCTTTCTTCCTGTGGATTGCTTTTCCAATCCTCCTCATACCATTTCTCTGTCAGTATTGTCTCTCTTAGGTTTTGGATTATCTGATTCCATTTTTCTGCTTTAGTCCTTCTTTCTTCTTTGAAGATCAGGTTATTTCTTTCTTTCCGTATTTCCCACAGGACGAACCCTAACTAAATTCTCTAGGCTCGATTCAGGATTGTGTTTTGGTAAGGCTTTTTCTGCCAATTATCTATTTTTTTATTCATTTTGATTGGATTCCTATCACTAACTCCAAAGGGTTAATTATGTTTTTTCCATAGGTTATCACTGTATCTGCATGTATTGGTCATGTGCTCCATTGTTTCTTATTGTTCTTTACATAAGTTGCATATCTAGGGTCCTTGCAATGCTTTTTTTTGTAGTTGATCTCATGTAAGTGTGCGCCCATGGCTAAGGATCCACATGAAGAAGGCGACCTTCGGCCATGTCTTTTCTTGCCATATGCTTTTCTAGATATTTGTCTCTTGATGCTTGAGATATTCTGCTTGTAGTTGATAGCCCTCTTTAACTGTGAACATCACTTTAATCTTGTAACCCAATATTAGTATGTCTAGCCCTTCTGTTTTTGCTATTTTTTAGGTTTCCATTTCATTTTCATATAACTTCC
Organism: Pinus taeda; assembly: GCA_000404065.3. NCBI lineage: Eukaryota > Viridiplantae > Streptophyta > Pinopsida > Pinales > Pinaceae > Pinus > Pinus taeda. The sequence goes on along the minus strand of APFE030615696.1, from coordinate 8,567 downwards.
ACTGGGGTGTTTCTGGTGCATCTAGCCACTCCTGTTTTTGTTTCCACTTTCTCTAGTATTCTCCAGGTTCTATACTCCAGAAGTTTTTAACTGTTTTTGCCAATGGATGTTGGTATCTTGGTGGACTTCTTCAAGCTTAGGCTTATTGATTACTTTTTCTCTCTGTTGCCACACTTCTTCCCAGAAATTAGTTTTGTCACCTCCTCTGATTTCCCAAAAACTATGGTTGTTGATCAAATTTCTGTTATCTGAGGCTAGGTTCCATATTGCTGAACCTTTCTTGTTGTCTTGGAGTCTCAGCTTTCCTTTTGTTGATCTAGGCATGTCATACTTCCTCTCCCATAATTTTTTCCATAGGTCTACTCCTCCCTGGATCCATCTCTACCATAACTTTGCTCCCATGACCTGATTGAGTATATAAGGATCTTGGAGTGCTAGTCGTCCTTCTTTTAGGGGTTTGTTGAGCCAGTTCCATGATAGAAGAGCCCATTTTTTTATTTTTTATTTTATTTATTTATTTTTATTTATTTAATTTGTTTTTTTTCGTTCTAGGCCCTTGCCATAAAAACCTTTTGAATATGTCTATCATCTTTTTGCATACTGTTTTAGGAGTTGCTTGATTGGTTAGTTTGTAAATCAGGATAGATTGTAATACTGATCTCAGTAATATTACACGACTTGGCATATTCAGTGCCTTGAATGTCCAGTTCTGCATCTCTCTTTGGATTTTTCCCAACAGGAGTTTCCAGTTTGCCACTTTGTTTCGCTGATCATTTAACTGGACTCCTAAGTATTTTGAGGGGAAATTTCCTATTCTGAATCCCATTACTCTTGCTAAGAAAGCTTGTGAGGGTGTTGTTGTGTTGAAGAAAAATATATCAGACTTCTCTTTGTTTATCTCCGTCCCTGAAGCATTAGTGAAGTCTATGAAAATGTCCATTATTTTCTTGGCTTCCTTGAGTGATGCCTGTCCATACATCATTATGTCGTCTACAAATTGCTGGTGAGTTAATGGTAGACCATTCCCCCATATTCTGAGGCTAGTGTATTGTTCACTACGAACTTTCTCCTTTATGTACCTTCCGAGGCCTTCCGCTGCCAGGATGAACAAAAAAGGGGAAAGTGGGTCACCTTGCCTAAGCCCTCGGGTTGCGTTAAATGCCTCTGTGGGTGATCCGTTGAGTAGAATTGACAAAACTGGAGTTGATACATCGACATTATCCAGCTTACCCATCTTGCATCAAAGCTAAATGCCTTCAATATTCCTTGTAAATAATCCCAATTCAGTCGATCATAGGCTTTTGACAAATCTAATTTAACCAGCATTCCTTTGGTTTTTTTTGTTTTTAATGAATGAATTTCCTCTTGTGCCACCACTATGCCATCTGTTATTTGTCTTCCTTTGACAAAACCTATCTGTTCCTGAGATATCAACACAAGTAGTATAGGTTTTAAACGTTTAACCATAATTGTATCCATAATTTTATATATGACATTACAAAGTGTTATTGGTTTGAACCCTTGCAGTTGTTCCGAATTAGCTGTCTTCAGAATCAGGGCCAGAAATGTGGAATTCAGGGTCGGGTTCATTATTTTGATGCGCCTGGACTCCTCCACTAGTTTCAGTATGTCTTCGCCCATGAATGGCCATGTCACCTTGAAGAAGTTAGCTGTGAATCCATTTGAGCGTGGTGCTTTGTTTCTCGCCATATTCCTAATGATTTCTTCTACCTTTGTTTTAGATATTACTCTTAGTAGGGCCATGCTTTGATCTCTGCTCACTAGGTTGGGGATGTGTTGTATGATTTTGTTTGTATTCTCCTCCCTTCTTATGTTTGGTTCCGTCAGCAGCCCTTTGAAGTGCTGCACTAACAGATTCTCCATGTCTTCTTTTTTAGTAAGACGATTGCCTTGCTGATCTACTAGGGAGAATATCCTGTTTTGTTGCCTATGATAGACCATTGCTTTGTGAAAAAACCTTGTATTTCATTCTCCTTCCTTTAACCATTGAATTTTGGATTTCTATTTCCAAAGTATTTCTTCTTGTTGTCTCCTTTCCTCCATTTTATTAATCAGTTTCCCTTCCTCCTCTGCTATCCCTTCACTTCCGCCTTCGTTGATTATTTACTATTGTACTTCCTTCATCTTTGTTGGATCAACTCTCGTTCCTTCTGTATGTTTCCGAATTCATACTTCTTCCATTTCTTTATTTTGCCTTTTAGATATTTAAGTCTGAGTTGAAAGGTGTGCATCAAGTTTCTCTCTACTATCTCGCTCTCATTCCACCACTCCATTTTTCTATGAGGGTCGGTTCTCTTAACCAAAATGCTTCAAACCTAAAAGGTTTGTTTCGGTTTCCTTGTTTCATTTCTACTTCGAGTTTAATGGGCCAGTGGTCCGACCCTAGACACGGTAGAATTGATGCCTCATAGTATACATCTTTGCTAATGAAGTGTTCTGTGGCCAAGAATCTGTCCAGTGGAAAGGCTATTTGTCTGCTCCCTCCCCTTCTATTATTCCACGTATATTTTCCATTTATTGTTGGGATGTCCACCAATTTTAGTTCTTCTTGTAAATCTTTGAATTTATCAATTTCTGGCTCTTCTCTTCGCAATCCCCCTTTTTCTCATTTATTGTTGTTATTAAGTTGAAGTCCCCTGTTACCAGGCAAAGTTTTCTTTGTGTAGTTGGCTAAACCTCTTTGTTTGCTGGAGGAAATTTTCCTTTTCCACTAGAGTGTCAGGGTCATATACTACAAAGACTAGGAACCACTCTTTATTTCCTATTAGGTGAAACCGCCCCATGAGGATTCTCTTCATACCTATCCAATAGTCCACTGTGATCTATGCTGGGTTCCATAGTATTGTTATTCGTCCCGTGCTACCTCTTGCATCTATGGTCATGCATTCATACCTTGGTTTTGTTTTACTTAAAATATCTTCCATTTTCCCTCCTGTAACCTTTGTTTCTTGTAGCAACATGAGTTGAGGTTTTTCTTTTCTTAGTATCTCAGTTAAATGTCTCTGGTTGCCTCTACTATTGAGGCCTCTTATGCTCTAGGATGTAATTATCATTGGGATACTTTGTTTATTTGTTGGTATATCGCTAATAGCGGTACCACCCTTCCTGTATTCACCAATATTTCTCCCATAATCTATATAGATTCTTGTAGGTTCCTCGAACCTCTTTTCTTTCCTCCTTTCATTTTATTTTAATATTCTTGGGGGTTGTCCTGATGCATCCCCAATTGTTCTGCCATCTCCACCTGTCCCTATCCCTGTTTAGCTTGATACTGTTGGAATGTTTCTCAGTATAGTCTTTTTTGGTCTTCTGGTATAAATATTTCGTCTAGGTGTCTTCATTCATTCAACAATTTCTACAACACCTCTTCTTCAATGCTTAATTCCTCTCCCTTTCTTGGGTCGATTTCCATTGTGGTGTTTTCCATCTTCTCCATGTCTTACTTATCCTCTTTCTCTGCCAGCTCTCTTTGGGATTTCCTCTTGGGATTTGGTTTGCCTTGACTCGAACTGTTCCCCTTTCCTTTTTCTTGATAGTCCATAGTTTGGGCCTCATTTTCTTCTTCTTCTTCTCCCTGCAGCGCTTCAAAGTTGTTTGTTTTGCTCGACTGAGCTTGATATTCTTTTTTCCTTGCGTTGGGGTTTTCTTTTTCTTGTCTTCTCTTGCTTTTTGCTTCTTGATGTTTCCTCTGTTTTTTGTTCATGTTATCCCCCTCCTCTAGGCTCATTGGACACTCCTTAAATAGGTGACCATACTCATGAAATCTATGACATCTAAATGGGACATGTTCATAGTCTAGGGTTTGCTGCCACACCTCTTAATGATATTCTAGTTCCACTGAGTCTGGTATAGGTTCAACTATGTTCATGTAAATGCATATTCTTGCATATGAAGTGTATCTTCCTTTTTTTGTCGTTTTTGCTATTTTGACAAATCTGCCTATCGTATTTCCAATGCCCTCCATTATTTATGGGTCCCAGAAATCCATTGGGGGACCGAATAACCTAACCCAAACTGGGGCTACCAAATTTTTTTCCTTGTCTGGGTCGTAGCATTCTTCCTAGTATCTCATAAACAAACAAGCATTATAATGAAAGTAAGGACAATTTTAAAATACTTTTTCTTTGTCTTGCAGGTTCAAGAATATTACTGTGAAGAAGCCTCTAGCTCCCAGCTTGAGCTCGATATGACCTTTGGGTTGCCATTTTCGCTGTATCCATTTGGTGAGGTCCTTCTCCGTCAGCCAGACTCTGATGAACTTACATATTAGTGCATGGTATTTCATGTAGCTTCTGTATTGCTCCAGTTTGTTCATCAGAATGATGAATCTTTGTTTCTCCGTCGCACATGGTAAACATTTTCCTCTGCTTCCTGGTTTCCATCACACCCCGAGGACAGGTCTTGCCATTTTGTTGGTATCTCCTGCTAGTTTCAGATTACTTGTATTCTGGTGGGAATCCCCTGCCACCGCATCTCAGTCGGAGGGGATCTCTCCCCCCCTTTCTCCTCTGTCATTCCGACCTGGTTACCAGCTTCCTGGTTTGCAGCTCTGTAGATGTCGTCATATTTTGGGTCGCGGTTTAGTTTAGTTCATTGTTGCCACACCATTAGGGTTGCAGAGCTCTTGTAAAAAATGTGTTATTTGTGTCAAAGAAGAATGGGAGTTTGAATATAACATGCCTAAGGTATTTGTGGCTAAGTTTTTTATGTTTCGTAATCATTTAACTGTATTAAGAAGCGTTCTACAAAGAATAGTTCTATTAATAAAACATGTGATCAAGTGTCTCTTGGAGTTTTTATTTTACTCTAAGTTGGTGAAAATAATGGGGCTTTTAGGATCTTAGAGATCAAATCTTACTTCCATGGAATGCCTCCAATAAGAATATAACCTCCTTCACTATTTTCATATGTTAGTACAAATCAACAGTAGGGTCCAAAAGCACCTAAGGCTTTACAACTTGCCTATTTACCATGGGTATATAAGGTCTTACGTGATTTGAAAACAATATCAAGTGAGCCTACAATGTTACACGAATGGAACTATAAACTCAAAAGATCAGATCTATAGATACTTGCTCTTGGTGGTTAGTTGAAAAATATTCTCCAAATCTTGAGCAAGAACCTCATAAGATTTGAACACATTCAAGTCCACTTTTCTGCCAATGGGCATTCCATGCATATGCACCTTGATATACAATGAATTTTTGTGACCCCGCACAAAGATTTCTTCCATGACACCTTGTTGATTTTCTCCAAGAGGTTTAGGGAGGGAACCGAGAGAGCTTTTTCTATAAGCCTGAATAGGAGACCAACCTTTTACTTCTTCATCCCTATCAAAATGATCCCAGAAAATAAGATAGGTCAAAAGGTTTAGGGAGGGAACCGAAAGAGTTTTTCTATAAGCCTGAATAGGAGACCAACCTTTTACTTCTTCATCCCTATCAAAATGATCCGAAAAAATAAGATAGGTTAAGAAATATCCTCACAAAAAAAATGTGTTTGGCTAGAGATGAAGATAATGTTCAAGCAACTATAAAATTTCCTCACAAATAAGATGCCAATATCAAAATAAAATAAGTGCAAACAAGATTAATACATCAAATCAAATGGGTGAACTTGAAATACCCTCAGCATTAGATATAATTAACTCAAGGAAAGAAAGGGTACAAAACCAAATAAGCCACAACTGCAATGAATTAACCTCAAACAACTTATAAGTTTGAAAGAAAACTACAAAGAAGATCACAACATAAAATAATAAATTAACCAACTGTAATATAAATGTGAGGCCCAAAACAAAATAAGGCACAAATGCATTGCATTAACCTTGAACAACTTAAAAGTTCAAAAGAAAACTATAAATATGATCAAAATATAAAATAATGCATTAACCAACTACAATATAAATGCAAAAAAAAGTGTAGGTTAATTTAAACCCTGAATTATAAAACTAATCATAAAAGTTTGAAATTCTGAAAGTAGACATGAAAATTAATACCAATAGAAAACAAAGAGTCACCAAAATACAATATGGTAAATTTATTTTGAGATGGTTGGCTCATGTTTTAGATGTAAATATTTTTTAAATAGGCACATTTTCACAATGATTTGGAAGGTTCACAATGACTGTTAACAAATTTTCAATCATCATAGTATAGTTGTTATGATTTTCCTCATAAAAAAATCCCAAATTAGTCTTTCCAACGGAAGGGGATGAGCAATAAAAGTTCATCATTCCACCTATGCTTCTGTGAATAAGGATTGGCTTATTGCAAAATAAAAGTGGACTAAGAGCTAACAATTTCTATGTGAGCTCATAATCTTAAAACATTTTTTTTTCCAAGAAATGATACGGTAAAAGGCCTTACTTTGTAGTAAAAGAGTCACCATTAGCTCTGAAGTGTCTATTTGTAGAATTTTGATCAAATCTAGACAACCGACTTGCTTGACTCAAGTTACATGACCCGTATGTTGAATCTATTCCAGAATGGTTTGTTGCAATGATCAAGACAACTTTCTCCTCCTCCCGACCTAATAAGTATCTAAAATTCTAATTCTTCGCTAGTTTTATCAAAATGCATACATACATGTTTCTCTTACATGAATTGGAGATGATGGTTTCTATTAAAATTGCTGCAATGATTGTTTAGAATTTCCTATTACTTGTGCATGTGCAAGAGAGACAAGAGGAGAGTATGCGTACACAAGGGATGGTGCATGCATTCATCTAGAATATCATTGAAGAGTAGAGAGCTACTACTGCGAACATAGACAAAGCATACTTTGAATTCATTGATGTGTTGTTGTCATTGTAGGGGACTGAGAAGCTCACGATAATGATATGGTTGTTGTTCTATGGGCATTTCCACAACTTTTTCTTCAACATTGAGTGTTGTTTTCACTTAAATTGTAATTCAACTTCACCTTGTTTCACTTAAGTATGTTTCTATTCATTGGTGGATTTAAGTCTTAAAGTATTGGTTATGTTATTCGGGAATGATCCAAAGTAGTGGAAAAACAAGAAAACCTACAAGGGCTAATAGGGGACCCCAACCTTCATATAATCTTCAACACCAAAATGTCCACCAAAGACTTCATAGAAAATAAGAAACACCAGAGGTTATTTTACACTTCTCTGTTTGGACCAATTTCTCTTCAACCTGAATCCTCACACTTTTTGGGGCTTGGGAGAGGAAAATCCCCTCTTGCAAAATTTTCTCAAAGTTATTCTCTTTTGACTCTATTCTGGCTTGTTTGAAAGCAGTACAAAATCGAGGATAAACCATCAAATACCCAAAATTATCTCATCCCATTTTTTTCTAATGTCTCATATCTCTGTCAACAAAATAACAATTAGAAATTGTCTTATAATATACAAACATAGAGAAATAGAGCTTGTGATGGGGTATAAAGAGGGCATGTGTATACCACGGGGGCTTCACTGGGGGAGCAATACCATACCATGTGGGTTCATATTGGGGGATATATCTTGTGGAAAGAATGACAATATATATTGGGGGACATACAGGGGGTAAAGGGCTTTTATATGTGAAGGTATAAAAAATGGATTTCAAAGTTAATGGAAAAATATAAAGGGGTATAAAAAATGTTAATGGAAATATGGATACCGACCATATCTAGTGAAAGTAGGGGTTTTTTAAATTGGGAAGGTGTATTGGGTTCACATTGGTTGGGGTTAAATAATGTAATTTTCCGAGGTATTTTCCAATATGTAGTCAAATTAGGGGTATTGTTTAGTATGCCACGAGCGCACGTGATATGCCAGAGGTCCATTTAGTGAATCCCCTATGGTGTATACCAATAAGAAATAAACGAGTGTATATCCTATAGAAATCCATTAAGTGTCTGTATTTGCAAAAGTGGTTTTCAAGTTGAATATGGCCAAGTATCCCAATACATGGAGAAACATAAGAGATTGGAGGATCCACATATTTAGCACACAACGATAAATTTGTGCAGTTGCACAAACATCTAATGGTCAAGAAATATGACAGATATCTAATGGCACACATGAAAAAACCTGGAATTGGAGATGCATCTACATGAATTAAAAGAAAATCTTACATACTAACCAAACCCACATAAAGCACCTGACATTTGCCTCTAAGGCCCTAACCAAACACTTCAAATACAAACTCAACTAGCATAAAGTTTCACATAAGTCGATAAGGTCAAGACGAAAACTTAAATAAACACTTAAAACACAACTAAAACACCCAGAGTTTGCCTTTGATTAAAGGCTTAATCTATAACAACTGGTATAGAAGCACAAATACATGCCACCGAAACTACATATTAGAACAACAAATAATATCCTAAATTAAAAAATAAATATTATAGACATGTCCTTCATCACGAAATAAGTATAAGTTTAAATGTCAAAACCAACTGAACAAAAAGTTAATTCTGAAGAATGCATCAATATTTACATATCCTGAAGATGAGGAAATCCAAATGTTGTCCAGAAAGCAATCCAGAGAAATTCCATAGCCTTTAAAACAGACACAAATTTCGAATCTTGCAGA
>APFE030615690.1:0-10285 GCA_000404065.3 Pinus taeda | reverse complement strand
AATGTGGAGAAAAGTAGAGTCCCAAACTCCTAGATTTTGAGTTTCTGGGATTTTAATTCTTTTCTGACTTATCCCTTGGCACTAATGTACATTAGTTGACAGATAACATTGGAATTTTATTACCATTTTATCCCATAACCTTAATAAGCTTACCATACAAATATATTGGTTATTTATATGTATATATAGTTATATACATAAACTTTCATGAATACTCACTAGAACCAAACACCTAATTATCCATAGTTTTTTTGTATAGATTCATCCTCTGATAAGTAATTAGCACAAGATTAACCATATCCTATTACCACCAGAGACTTACATGTTTAGGATCAAAAGTAAAAGATTCTTATCATATATAATCTCAACATAACATTAGTTAACCAGTACTTGTCAGAATTTATGAAAATACAATAGGATATACCACATTCCTCTTAGCCTATGAAAAATTATGTCAACATTCCCCCCATGATCTCTAGACTTGTTTCCTGTAGAGTCATCTTGTCATGCTCTTAGCAATGTCCTACTAAAACTAGGATGAATTCTTATTCACACAAGTGCAATCTTTATCTCCTATTGGAGCATTAATTGTATTTTCTAGATTTCCTTTCTCTCCCACAATCTTATTTATGAGAACATATTCCACTAATGACATCTCCCTCCATTCTTTATCTTTCTATCCTTAGGTCAAAACCATCCACTAGTTTTGGGGATTCATTTTTTGTGTCAAAGTACTTTCTTGGACCATCAGTCATTCTAAATGTTTCCTAACACTTGGGAGCCTAACTACTCACATGCTTTCACTAGGGGTACTACAATGGTTACTACTCTAAGATGGGTATGACTATTAACACCGACAAGGCTAATGTCATGATAATTAAATTCAAAATATCAAATATGATAATTTAATTTATGATAACAACTACATGGAGAAAGTTTCTTCATACAATATCTAGGTATTGGCATTCATGATCAACTCAATGTAATTATAGCACTAAGAATAATATGATAATACAAAGCTTATTATGGGCTTGAAAACAATTGTAAGTCAATTGATTATTATGTATTGAGTAAAAAAAGACTTCCTCTTTGAGACTTTGGTCACCCCTATTATTTTATATGGATGTGAGGTTTGGGTTCGTAGTATATGTAGAGAATTGTGGAGGAAGATCAAATTGATCTGAAAGCAATTTATAACCTAAAATCTTAATATTAAATAAAATACTCCCTATCCTATCCTCCTAACTAAGCTAGTCTTTCCCCCCATAGAAAGCATAGCTATGATTAGATTCTCATGTATAAGAAGAAACTTTACAACATGGAACCCAAGAGGTTCCCCAAAATTGCTTCTAACTCTAACGAGAACCCCCACCTTGTAGATTTTTAGTGCCGATTCAACGGCTTATGTGATATTCTAAAACACAAGACAAGAATCTACTCTACTCTTGGGCGGAAATGTTAATTGGTCGATGAAAATAATAAGAAGAAAAGGAAGAATAAAAATCACACATAACATAATATTTCTCTACGGAAAGCAACTACTAGAAACCCCGACTATATATATTGCATTAATTATACTATCTAAGAATAAAGTACAATGCTTGTTATTCATAAACAATTGTTGCACTAGTACAATTTAACTCTCTCTCTCACAAGCGAGCTCAAGCCAACACTTAGCCAAATCTGTTGCCTACCAAGCCCTGACTTGCTTGCACAATTACTAGAGGAATCAACCCATATTTAAATTGGAAATCCATTGTCCATAATTGTGCGATCCAAACATAGGTCCTCAACTCATTACATGCACCATTTGTAGAACTTGGAAAATTATACAACTCATATTACGTTGTCCCTGAACTCTAATATCAACTAGGTCTTCCCCTAAATTGACATGCATGAGTTATTTATGAGTGAATATTTAGTTAAATGGTGTTGTGCGAGTGATGCAGTGGTGCACTACTCCACTACTAGACCTCCTACTAGTTCCTCCAATAGTTAGCACTAGTTTAACTAACTATAACTCAGTTAGACTGAGTTATCTAATTAAAACTCCAAAGAACTCAATTGGGGCCCCTAAAATTTAGGGATCACTCTACGTGACGCTAAATATACTTCCAACTCAATTTTCCTATGTCAATTAAGTTAATTTAACTTACTTAACTATTACAAGTTGCTATGATAATAGAATTACAATTTAATTCAAGGAAAACTTAAATTGGAATTTCATGTTTCTATTTTTAACACTCCCTCTCAACAAGAAAGGAATTATTAGCTACACCAATCCTATCTTTGTGAAACTCGAATTTTCATCTTAAAATCCTTTTTCAAGATATCTTCATCTTTCTCCTTTATGGGAATGTACTCCAACAACATAATTCTCCTCTCCACACAATCTCAAAGATTATGATGCGGGGTATCAATATGCTTGGATTGATCATGAAAAGCTGGATTTTCAAAGAGTTTGATACAACTCTGGTTGTCATAGTAAATACTAGTTGGATCCATCTGTTGACCAAACAAACCATCCAGAATCTTCCTCATCCATATGGCCTCACAAGTTGTTTGACTAGCAGCCATATACTCTGCTTCTGCTGAACTAAGTGCAATTGATCTCTATGTCCTATTGTACCAAGAAACAACTATTGATCCAATACTGAAGATCCTTCCTAATGTGCTCTTCCTGTCGAATGGACTCCTTTCCCAATCTGCATCGATGAAGCCTTGAAGCTTCACTCCCTCTCTCCATATATACCATAAACCATACTGAGTAGTGCCTCTAAGGTATCTCAACACATGCGTGGTTGCTTTCTAATACCACTTGGCTGTTTTAACCATCACTTGACTAAGATGGTTAACTATATAGCACATGTCGAGTCGTGTGTTCACAAAATACATGAGTGAACCCACAAGCTACCTCTAAATAGTAGCTTCCACTACTTCACCGAAAGTAGAATCCTCCTTCCTCCAGTTACCTATTGTTGGGCACCAAATCGGGCTATCTTTCTATTGCATTTCCATCCCTCTTTTGTCCTTTTTGCACTTATTCATCTGTATTTACTATGCTAAATTGGCAAGGTAATTACCCCTTTCCTCTCTATTGGAATATTTTATTAATGAAGTAAAGTCGCAGGGTTTTACCTATTCACAGCACTAAAACACATGTTTGACCATAGTTTCTGGAGAACATGTACCGATCGTTCAGTGTCCCGCAGTAGTTCCGCAATTCACAACAATGACCAACCATAAGGAAGTTGTGTAGTTGGAGTCGCAAATGTCCCTGAACCATTCTTGGACCATTCTCTAATCTTGTTTAGCTCGTGTTGGTGCTGTTCTGAACCAATGTATATTTCTGGGTATACAGTTACCAAGTTTTGGGGAAGGATGTTGTTCTCCTTCGCTTTGTATAAAAGACAGGTTATTCATGTAGAGGGGTGACACCCCATTGATATTTTAATAGTTTTCTTCCAGTTAATAATATATCGCTCATTTTACTGCTCCACTCTTCGCTGTGATTAACGTAGCCTTGATCAAAGAGCTTGGCCCGCTCTTCTGACCAGGTGCTACATAGTTCTTGTTATGTGTCATTTATCATTTTATGGTTGTTGTTGCAGATTTTTATTTCTTGTAATTGCTTTTCTTGAGTACTGCAGTTAATTTCAGTTGTATGGCAATGCTTTGAGTATTAATCACAAACCCTTGGTCGGTGACAGATGGTAACCTTGCCCTTGCATATACTTTGCATGTTGCCTTGAAAAGGATACGCACTTGGATTGATAAATTAATGGAGGAAAAAGGGTGAATAGATTGTTCATACGTGGACCCCAACATTTTGGTGCCCTTGCCGAGGAGGCTAACAAAGTGCAAGACATGATTCAGACCAACGAGAGGGTCAACCTCTCATCTTGGAGAGAGAACAAGTTTTCTCACTCTGCTCCAGGTCGTGAGTGTAGTTATTTCTTTTTGCTTATTTTTATTTGCTTTCATGTTTTCATAGGGCTGACCTCTTATCCTAGGGAGGGAGGAGTCTTTTGATGCCTTGCTCCAGGCCGTGAGTTAGATTTATTTTTCAAACTCTTTTTTGTTTTAATTTCGAGAAACCCTAGCTTTTACCCTGGGGAGAGAGGAGTCCTTTGACGCCCTACTTCAAATATGGAAGTATTAGGTCTTCTGGGAGGTTTGTTTTTGCTTCTATTTCTTGTCGTGGGGAGAGAGGAGTCCTTTAACGCCCTGCTCTAGGCCCTGAACCTTAGATTCCTATTTTTTTTGTTAGTTGTCTCTCTTTCCATAAGCTCTTTTTTCTTGGGGAAAGAATGGTCTTTTGACACCTTACTTCAAGTCTAGAGTGTTGTAAGTTGACAGCAAGACCTTCTGTCATATCAATATTTGTATGAACGGAGAACCAAATAAGAGGGGTAGAGGGAAAGCCCCAAAGAGGGAAGGACCAAACTTGGGAAGAAAGACTTACATCTAGCAAATTATAGCAAAAGCTGAATCAAAAGCATCCTCTCGCACAGCCGTGAGACCAGGTGCGTGGAGAATAAAATCTGAGGGATAATGGGTAGATCAACTAGTGCTGTCCACAGTATTCTTGGGCGATTCGACACAACAACCCCTTCCAGTAGTTGAGGAGACATCTAGCAGTATATAGACCAGGGGAACCCTACGATGATAATAGAAAGGGAAGAAGTTGCAAGTAGAATATCGATAGGGTTAGGCCACTCCAGCAAAGGAAAGGAGGTCATACCCAAGGGTTCAAGTCATCAGGACACAGGAGAAGGAAACGTAGTGGCACTAGCATCACCAAGGGATTGGGAAGTGTTGTCAAAACAACTCGAAGTCGAGTGGCAAGGAACCCTCAGCCATCTTCTAGAGCGCCTGTTGAAATACCTAGTGGTTATTGGAGGATATTTATGGCACCTACAACCTCCATTATCGATTTTCCGATCAGAGATCTAGGAACTGGTGTGGCCACAAAGCCCATTCCAATAGTAGCCTTACCAAGCTTCCACGAGCTTGTTTCAGAAGACCCCAACACGTTTTTGTTCAAGTTTGACATAGTGTGCCACGGGTATGACTACATCACGAACACCCAAAAGTTAAAAATTTCCCCACCACACTAAAAGGGCCAACTCTGCGATGGTTTATGGGCCTTGGAGGAAGTTTTATTTCCACATGGGATGATGTATGAACAACTTTCGTGGAAAAATACCAGGATTACTGCAAATCCCGGAACATCAAATAGGAAATTTTTAAGTTCACACAAAAAGAACATGAGAGCTTGGAAGACTGTGTGGAACAATTTAAATACACATTACAGAGGTGAGGTCACTCCGACCTGGATAAGGATATTTTGAAAATTATCCTCCTCCGGGCTTTTCCTAAGGACTCTTTGGAATTGTCGAACATCATAGGAAAGGGAGATATATCGAAGGAAAGCTTTGACGTTATATGTGAACTATGCATCCAGTGCTCGAGGGGACTCACAAGAAACAGACAAGGAATTCCATCAGCAAGGGCATCTAGCGGGGTTATTACAAAGGTAGAAATCAGAAATCTACTAGACAACTTTAGAACTAATATCCTGAGTACTGTTAGAGTCGGTCCTTACAGCCCTCTGTCAGAGATCTTTTCGCTTTTGCATATCATATTTAGGTGTCTCACTCATTCCACTTCATTGCATTTCATTAGGGGCATGCCATTGACTGATGAGGGGGTCTAGTTGTCTTGTGTTCCCTCATGCTTGTCCCTGCAGGGTTAGTCAAAAATTTCTCAAAAAATCACCGAAGTACATGATCATTGCATTCATCATCATAAATGATTAGTTTCATTAAAAAAAGGGCCTTTAGTCCTAGAGTCTAGGGTTTTCAGTCCCGTGCATACACATAACAAAAGCCCGCAGGCCATGAGGTTGGTTTTAAAAGATTTTCATTTAATATTTTTCCTCAGAAAGCATTTAAAAAAAAAATTAGTCCAAAACTCTTTTTTGGAACTGAAAATTGTGATTGTACATAATTGTATTTATTGTATCTCAAAAGGTTTTAGAGCAAGCCTCTGATCTTTTCCAAAGCCAAAATATTGGATCCCTGCAAAAATCAACAAAACATTATCAGTTCAAGACTCAGAAAAAGCCAAAGAAAAGCATTGTATTAAAGCTCAAATGTAAAAGTGCCAAACATTATAAAGTGGGTTATTAAACAAATTTAAATCAAAGTGAGATATTTTCCTCACCTATAAAAGGGGCAAACAAGTTCATTTATTCAAAATATCCCAAGGCAAAATCGTGCTTGAGTAATTTGGTAGGCCGAAAACTGCATTTCATACCCCTGGACAACATTTTAGAGGTGCGCTACTCATACAAGGTGTGCGCTGTGCATAGAGAGGTGCGTTGCGCATTGGGCCTCACTGGCTAGTGTAAATTAACAAAGGCGCTGCGCATATAGAGGTACGCTGCGCGTTGGGTTTGTGTGCTACGCACTGGGTTACAACACCAAGAAAACTTTGTTCGTGCGACCAGATCATCCCAAATCCACTCCAAAACTTGCAAGTAGGTATTTCATTGCTGCTCAGTCAATGTTTGAAGTGTGTTTCAAGATGGGAAATTTTATGTATTGGGTCTTGAAAAATGAAACCCTATGTTCATGTAAAAATCATTCCTTAAGGGTTTTTTAAAGGACATGTGGGTGGTTTAGTGAAGATTTCCCATCCTCCATTGATGAAAAACAGTCCCATACTCATTTGTAAAGTTTTGGTCAACATTGCAAAAGGGTACATATTACAATCTTGTCTATTTGTCAAACAGTGACTGTTTTATGCCAATTCATTGAAACAGAGCATTACCATTATGGCTTGATTTTTATGATTCTTTGATAAACATATTTGGGTTTTGAGTACGCATTGAAATTTTGACTTCACCACACCTATATCACTATACATATCACAGACATCTTGAGACCAAAGCCATGTCAAACACAGATTTAGTGTATGAGCAACAGTATGACAGTGATTCCACAACAGAGGGTAATGTGCCATGGAGGTCTCGCAGAGGTGGCAAAGGTGGTAAGCCTCTCACGGAAGAGCCTATTTCTTTGGTTCAATTGCAGGCTTGCCCGCTTGCAATGGATTGTTTTTGTCGTCAGTCATGCTATCTGTTACATAGTAATTTGTCACCATTGGTCACCGTCCCTGTTACCCCTATTTTCGTACATTGGAGGATACATTCCGGGACCTCTGAGTAGTGACATAGCCTAAAAACACTTGCATTATGTTCCCCTGAGTATGTACTTCATGTTCCCTGAAGACACCTTCTGCAAATTTTCCCTGAAAAATGCCCTTTCTCCATTGGCGCAGGTACACAGTGTCTTATCCGCGCCAATCACTGAGATCCTCATAAGGGGGCGCGCCAATTGCCGCTCTGTCCTAGAGCAACACTCGCGCCAACTAAATTTGGTAATGATTTTTGGCCAACGCGCACCCATATGTTTTTTCCTCTCAGATCATGAAGTCCTTTGAGGGAAAAATCCATCTAATAGAGGTCGAGAGTCATCATCTATCCTTGACACCTATCCTCAGTAGCTTTTCGGAGATAATGCCAATCCACAATGAGCGTCCTGGTACATTGAATCTTCCTCCCTTCTCCATCTATAAAAGTCTGTCCTCATGCATTAGACAAGCTAGTTCTAAGAGTTCTGGAGTAATGCTAGATTGATAGTAAGAGTTTTGAAGCATAGGGAGGTTATGCTGCCGGAATCCTGAGAGAGAGAAGGTCTATTGCAAGGCATACATAGCTGCTCGCCCAGCGAGAGAATAGGTTCAACGTCAAAACCTTGGTTGTATCTTTCTCTGCCTATTATTCATTAATAGATGACTATCATTATGGTTCCACTCTTATTGTATTTATAATGATGATTGAGTTATATCCTTTCTGACTGATATATAGTTGCATCTATTGGATTTTATGCTTGTATTTGTGTCGTTCTTTGCATGTGCAGGTGTTCGTTCACGAGGATTGTGGGGATTGTGACCAGCCGGAGCAAAGGAACGGGAGCGACGACTCTTCTACAATTATTAGCGTTGGAATCCAGGTAGGCCCTCGTCATCGATATTTGATTCAATTAGGAACCTGAGTGTTAGCGTTGGTTGATTGTTGCTAGACCCCATTTGGGCTAGTGGGATCGCTTCTGTCCACAGAGGGGATTTACCTGTTCAACAATTTGGCGACTCCACTGGGGAGTTTAGCTTTTTGTTTGATTTGTAAACTTTGGACGGAGCCTGAAGTACAGCCAGATAGCCTTCGAAACACTATTGCTTTGCATTAGTGAAGTAGATTAAAGCCACTTCAGTCAATCTCTGGTTTGGTTTACGGACTGAACAACTTGGAGTTTGTCTTGCCTCTTTGGTTTTCTCTTGTTTGCTTGCTTGGATAGCTTTCTGGATTGAATTTCTTGCTACCTCTTGCTTCCTAGCCTTCCTAGATACTGTAAACCAAGCTTTTGACCGTTTGTTTTTCTTTTTGGCTTGGCAAACTTTATTAGCGCGGCTTTTCCTCTGACAGTCACGCCACTTGGCGCATGTTGCTAACTGACAACCCGCGCCAATCCCTTTATAGCGCGAGTTACAGCCTGACAGTCGCGCCAGACCTGTTAACCTTTTCAGTTCGCTTGTTTGCCAGCCTTCTGAGCTTGGATTTGTATCTTGCCATATCTTTTGCAGCTTCTGGAAGTGTGTTAAACCTTTGTGTGACTGGTTATTACTTTTATCCTTCAGTTGTTTTCTTATTTCTATCGATTTTGTACCCTAGCCCTAGAACACCTAGTGGCTTTGCATGTCGAGC
The DNA here is from genome assembly GCA_000404065.3 of Pinus taeda. NCBI lineage: Eukaryota > Viridiplantae > Streptophyta > Pinopsida > Pinales > Pinaceae > Pinus > Pinus taeda. Next base: position 1,455 of record APFE030615690.1, on the reverse strand, counting down.
CTTCTGTGGGAAGTTGTGGTTTGATAATCCAGTCAACTTTTTGGTTGTTTTCCGCACTCATCTAGCGGTTGTGAAAATTTGCTATTCTATGCTTCAAGTGATTCACTTCTAGCTTGTTTGATTTTTTCTTGACTTCATCTGAACTTAGATCACATGGTTCATTGAAAGTCTTTGTGTTTTTCCTTGCTTTGACAGGTCATCTTGATGTTTCAGAATTGGTTCTATTGAGTGAATTGTGTTTGTTTATTCTTGTGAATATCTCTTGAGGTTTGTTAAGTGCATCATGCTATCTTAAAAGAAAGAAAAACAAAAGATCTTTTTGCATTATATTAATTAGCATTTATTGTTATTTGTTGCTTTTAAAAAGAAAAATAAGAAAAAAAAAAATTTAATTTCTTGTTATTAGCTGCATTAGGATCTTTGTTGATCATTTTGTTTATGTAAAGATCTCAACTCTCCTGTAGTTAGAGTTCATTGAAGGAAATGATATAATTTTGGCATATAGTTTGCATTTAGGAAGTTTCGAGAGATCACATACGGTAGGACCAAAAAACCGAAACATAATTGAAGATAAACTGTAAAATAACTCGAATGAACCTAACAACGCATTTGAACATAACGCAAATATTCTAGAGGTCTAGGTTAGAGACGTGTTCCGGTGTCTTTAATCCTGGTAGCTTACCGTCGAGTGGTTGGGTGATTCCTCCACGGTGAAACAATAAGTGCCAGTACGGATTGTGCTCCCACGTACCGTCGCATATATATTGGGAGACCCCTATAGGCTTACAACCTTTTATCCATAGGAAGCCGAGTCTGCCGCCTTAAAAGCCGTAATGCACTAAACATAGCATTCGGGAAGATTGACTGCAGTACGGGAAGTCCTTGGTTTTCATCTGATTGCCAAGGTGTATAAGCAGTTTTACGGATTGTTTCGTAAACCTCTTGCCTAGTTCTCCAGAGTAGTCACTTTTGATCCTTTTCAGACTACTTAAAAGAAAACGTGTAAGTGAGCGTCTTGTCACTTCGTGCTCATTAAATATTTGAAGGAGACTAAAGTCATCTTTTTGTCCTTTTCTCGACTCTTAAAAAATGAAAAGGTCAAGTTCAGTGTCTTAAAATTTATTTGACCACGATAACATATAACCCGGTTAAATTTTGCTTGCGTTAGTCTGAGTAGGGTCTGGTTTCGTTAGATTCCCTAGGATTTTGTGAAGTCCCATCCTGGCGGAATTACCAATCTCATCTCCCGAGATACCGGTTGTGAGTAAAACTCTTCCTCTTGTTCCAAGTATACAACCGCTTAACTCTCGTGCTTCAGGCGACGAGAATTACCAATTTTATTCGAACCCTATTTGGGAACCTTCTCAAAACAGTATCCCTTTTTGGGAATACACTTCTCCTCGACAACCATTTCCTTCTGATATGGAAAACACATCCCCTACTACGACTGACGAA
>APFE030615688.1:54204-91803 GCA_000404065.3 Pinus taeda | reverse complement strand
TTAGTTGGGTTAGATCTATATCTACCTAATTAAGATAGGATTTAGATTAGTTTCTTTTACTTGTATCATAGAATAAGCTTGCATTTAGAGTAAGTTATACATTCTGTTAAGTCCTCTTCTCAAAGAGGCAAAACTTTAGTTGGGGTTTGGCTGAACCCAAATCAGCTTAAGGGTCATTCTCTTGCCTAATCAGCAAGAAGAAGTGATCTGATGTCCCTGTCTATTGGTAGTTAAAGATACATTATAAACCAATAGCAATAGGGAGAAGGTAACTGGACCTAGATGAATAGTCGGAGCCACCACACCAAACGGAAAATGAGCTGCTTTTAAGGTCCGGACCGGGTGGTTATCCCCCAATGTTGTTGCAGCGATTTTCGAGGCATCAACAACAACATATGGGTGAGCCTGTTGACCTTGGACATATGGGTATGGGACCTGTTGTCTTAGAACATAGGGCTATTGGGTCTATTGTCCCTGAACAAGAGGGTTCTGGACCTGTAGTCCTTGGGCATAAGGTTTATACACTTATTTCCCTTGGATGTAGGGGTTTTGTACCTAGTGCCTCTAGCCAACAGGATTTTGAACCTATTGACCTTGGACAAGAGGTTTTTTCACCTGCTGCTACAAGATTTGACCTTGACCATGTCCCTGCAAGGGTTGACCTTGCTGATATGTATACAAGGGTTGTTGCTGCCCTTGTTGCTTCTATTGTTGCAAGGGTTGACCTTATGGTTGCAAAATTTGTCCCTGGGGCTACAGAGGCTGGCCCTGCGAGGGTATGGGTTGTGAGGTATGCAGAGCATATTGCATCTGCTGCTGCGGCCTGCTGCAACTATTTAAAAGGTTGACCTTATAGTTGTTACAGGTGACCTTGCTGCGGGATAATCTGCCCTTGCTGTTGCGTGGAAATCCCTTGCTGCAACAAAGGTTTCCCTTGTGGTAACAAAGGCTGCCCTAGTTGGTGCAAAATATGTCCTTGTTGTTGTAATGGTACTTGAACAATGCCTGAGAAATTACCAAACTGAATCTGGCCGTAGCCAGGCTAGATGTATTGCCCAGGTTGGAGGGTATAAGGTTGATTAACCAATCCTTGAGAACCATATGGAACAGAAGGATTTTGGTATTGGACTTGAGCCCCACAGGGTTGCTGATACTGAACATTGCTCGATCCAGATGGACCACCAGGATTCTAAACCTGTTGGTACTAGACATTGCTTGATCTAGTAGGGTCAACAGGGTTGTAAATAATTCCAGAAGAGCGCTGGTTTATACCAAGCATGTGAGCCACTCACATTAGTGGTACCTGACACCATAGAGACATGCAGGTTCTGCCCCCCAGGTCGTGGCACAATCTGGCCACTAACTAACGGGACAAAAGTACTGGTAGAGACAATCTTTGAAACCGCCAGTTGAGACTGATGCGTAACTGGGATCGATGATACAAGAGTGTTTGAGATAGTGGGTTGCACCGGGACTGAAGTAACAATTGGTTTGGAAGTTGTGTTCATGACGAATAGACCTGATGTAGGCCTGATGCCTGACGCCCAAACAAAATTATGGTAGAGTGATGAGGCACTAGGTGTGCCTGAAACTAAGTGTCCCAAAGACACATAGTCGGGTGGCAAACTGGAGGGAATACCTTTTGAATAAGGGAAACCCTCAGGAGGGAACTACAACTGCAATTCTTCCCCCTCAACTGCGTGTGGAGTAGAAACTTTAGACTCATCTGGAGAAGTGATTGGAGCATCGCCTTTGGGTTCTATGTCTGGAAACAAACAACAACAAATGGTCAAACGTGTACTGGGGATAGTTCTAAAGGAATACCCGGTTGGTTGTATGGACTGTAAAGATGCTGCAGTGATATCTCAACAACGTCAAATAGAGGGTTTGAAGGATAGATAACCAATCCAAGCTAACCGTTAGTGGTCGGCGAGTTCTCTGGAGTTCGAATGAGATTATCCAAAGATTCTGGGCCAAGATCAACAGATGACCTTGAATCAAAAGTAGGCGGAGTATGAGATGACAATGGTTGAACACTCAAAACAATTGTGAGTTCAACATTTTGGTCCTCAAGTGACTTTGGTAACTCAGGACACAACTCCTCAGAAAATCTTTCAAATGGAGGAGAGGAAGAGGAATTGGGTGAACCAGATGGTTCAGCCACGATGACCTTGTCTTAGTCGACAGAACAAGCAACTTCAAGGCTTTAAAAATGTCCTTTTAAGTGAACTCACGATTTGGTCAAAAATACTAACAGGATGTTTTGAATCGTTGGCAATCAATTATTAAGACGCATGAAAGACTGGTGTTCTTTCATTTTTAAAGAGTCGAGAAAGAAACAAAGATGACTCTATCACTTTCGATTGGAAACGAGCTCTAAAGGACAAGTGCTCAAATGATCTTTAAGTTTAATGAGTCAAAAATATCAAATGACTACTCTGGATGATCTAGGTAAACAGGATGACCAGGCAACCGTGAACTACAGAATACCTCTTGGTGAACCAAGAAGTACATGCAGGCAATCTCCCTGAATACTATGTTCAGTGTATCACGCTCGCAAGGCGACCAACTCAGCTTCCTAAGGATAAAATGATTGTAGCCTAGTGGGGTCTCTCGTTATATACTCGATGGTACGAGGATCACAAATCCATGCTAGCACTGTCTAATGCCGAAGCTAACGACAATTACTTGGTTTACTGACATCGGAACACGTCTCTAGCCTAGACCTTCTAGATATGATCGTTAATGTCAAATGTGCCTTAGTTTAATTGAATTCATTTTAGAGTTGATCTTGAGTTAAGTTTCAGTTTTTAGGTCTTAGAGATGTTACTCGAAAAACCTAAAATGCAACTAAATGGGACAAGACCCTTTCAATTCGATGAAATGCCTACAATAGAGAGGGTATAAACTACTCAATCAAATGCAAACAATCAAGCAACTGAAAACGAAATGATCTTCCACTACTTCAATTTTTCAAAAAGTAAACTAATGAAAAATGCATTCCAATTCCTAATTTCCTGACAAGCACTTATCTATCAATCCTTTCAAAATGAAAAAAAATTATCTTCCTTTTTCAAATGCTGATGCAATTCTAGTTTTTTAAGAGATGCAAATCATAATGATGCAACAAACTAGAATTTCATATTTTCTCATGAAACAACGAAACAAACTTTTCGCATACAATCTTTCAATGAAAAAAAATTCAAGACTATGAGCTCTTCAAGTAGATGCAAACATGAAAAGACAAGTTCATTCAGATCAATGAAACACCGACTTTACCAAACACAAGGCCGACAATGTAATCTATGTCGAAAAAAGACGTTCAAACTAGTAAACAAAACTTTTTCAAACTTGTGCAAAAAGAGGTCAAAGTCATAAGAGGGAGCAAAAGAAAATGCAAGGAGCTAACACACCCACAACCGGACTTGATAAATCCACAAGATGTTGAATGGGTGACTAGATAGATGTCCTAGTGTCGCTAGCCATTCAATGACTTGATCAACGGGATAACAAGATGACAAGCCAACAAGAAAGCAAAACCAAATGAAAAGTAGCTTCCTAATCAGGGAGAAAACAACAAAATGGGCTCATGAGGTCAAAAACACAAGAGCATAACACACTAGCCAAGATTGGGGTCTAGCCCTAATCTTTACTTATAGAGATCGGCGCGATTGCCTAACTGACAACAAGTGCCAGAGGCAGGTCGGCGTGACTATTCCTCCGCAATTCGAGCTAGTCGGCGTGACTGTTAGTTGATTAAATGCGTTGTCTGAGGGAACTAAGGAAAAAGAAATAAATAAAAAATAAAAATAGGGACCAAATTTGCTACTATGAATTTTAAACTTATGCCAGAAAGCAAGAGAAAAGAAATAGAACCAAAGGCAAAATGTGAGACTAGCAAAGTTCTCACGAAATCATGAAATCCAAAACAAACAAAAGATGGGATCTCCCCAGTGAAGTCGCCAATTTGTGGTGAAGTAAAATTATAAGTATGGACACGAACAAATTCCTCTAGCCCGATAATGGGTCTAGCCACAATAGATACATTCTATGGAATATTTCCTTAGGTTAGAATCAATCAAGAGGGCCTACCTCTTGGTCGCTTATCCTACTTGATGATGTGCTCACTTTCTCACTCCAACAATCTCTCGCTTCCTTCTTCAAGCTCCTGAAACAAGTAAACAACAAAAACACACAAACATAATAATAGACAAATTGCAATTCACCCTACTTAATGAGTCAAGAAGCATCAAGACACGAATATGTAATATTACAAAACATTTAGGAAACCAATCGATATATTAATATCAAAGAGAGATTACAACCATTCGTCTTGACGTCGCGGTCTTCCTCTGACAAGACCAGGTTCCCACATACTTCTGCTAACATTCCATGATGGCTTCAAACAATAATAGTTTAAAGGCTCTTCCCTTTAGACTTCACTCCAAACCAAACACACTTCTCCCTCACAACTAGATGGCTACAGCTAGTAATAGCTTGCTTGTCTAATCAAAATAGTATACTCACACTCAGCCAACACTCTAATTGTGACTAGCTTGTGCTTGGGAAGAAGGGAAGTTTATATAGGAAATATGGATGGGGAAGGGATCCTGTTCTCATGGGAGAAGGACTTATCCCTTGAGGTAGTTCCATCATTATAGGGGAAAGGAGCCCAAATTGTTATCCTCGACCCCATCCGGCCAAACCATTTACTAGACTTCTGTTACAAAGCTTCTAGAGTTGGAAGCTTTGGCTCCAATTTAAAAAAATTTCCATAACAGGACAAGTGTGACTGGAACATAGCTTAGTCACACCGATCGACGCGGGAAATAGTGCTAATATCTGCACATCAACGTGGGGGAGACAAAGGCCATTAGCGCCGATCTTGTAAACTTGGAAAAATAGAAGTTTCAGGGGAAATGGTGCAAAAGGGAAATGATCTACTCATGAAGAGGGACATAATGGGAATTTCTTCATGAAGGAAAAGCATGCGGGGTTCATTGTAGAGGTCCTCCAGGATCAAGGAATGGGGACTACAGGGACAGTGACAAAATGTTGTGTAACAGGAAGTTCATACATTACATTTATGCCCTTGTGCATGAAGGATCCAATGATGTTCCTCTAATTTGTGCATATCCTCTGCGTCAAAAGTTCCACGTAGTCAAGTGCCTAGTAGACCATGTTTGCGTAAGAAACTAGCGTACGTTTGGCTGCTATATTATGTAGAACAAATTTTGCAATGTCTCAAAAGGTGGTATCATATTTAAACCTTGATTCTAAATAGTTTTCTTCCTCTAGGAACCTGTAGATTTCATGCCATGACTTGCTCTTTTTATGCAATTTATGTGTAGTGTCTGAGAAGAGGGACGAATTCAGGTTCTTGGCATTTGGTTCCTCAATATACTAAAATTTCTTATGCTTCTTTCCTTTCTTGGGATCCATGATAATTCTTATTGCAAATTTCCATAGGAAGGAGTAATAATTTGCAGAGAATATGAACGATAATTGAAAAGTTAGAAATCTATCTAGGCAATTTCTTGTTCATGAAGTTGTGTATGCATTTAAAGTGATTTATTGCTATTAATGGAAATTAATGTGAGTGATGTGAAGCCAACTATGAAGCAAATAGTGACAAGCTCAATTAATAGGGCATTAAAGTCTCAAATTGATTGTTCGAGGCTACGATATATATTTTTAAGGTGTTTAATACTTTAACCTTATTAAACACTTATTTAACTAGAGAAACATAATTTAAGTTAATTATTGGATATCAAGAATTAGGGTTATTGCATTTTTTTTGTGAAAGTGTCTGTTTTTGGGATGATGTGGCCATAATAGTGACGTGGGCTGAGGTGACATGGTAGTTCAACGTGGAAGCCACATGGCACTCAAAAATAGCCTTATGAATAGGTATGATGAGGTAAAAATTGAGTGTCATATCTCTTGATGTGGCAAGGTTGCCACATGTCATGATGACACATCAGTGTGGAATTCCAACATGGAATGGGTTGGAGTCTCATAAAGGTATCAACAATTTGGGAGATTAGAAGGTGATAAGGTGTAAGGTTCACCCGAACACCAATGTTCGAGATCAAAAAGATTTTGTATTATTTGATGGACAGGAGTGAGGGCATCAACTTACAAAATAAAAATCATGCCTTCAGGATTCTGGGACTTTAGGAAGCTCTAAAATACTTGCATAGAAACATGTCTCTGACAACCAATATCTCTATGATGGATATGTTCCCATTAATTGGCATATTTTTATCTAATGAATTAATCCATCAGGCTCAGAGTCATTCGATTGTATCGTATCAGGTGTATCCATCATGAGATCTTCTAAGTGTTGGCCTGATGTCCAAATGTTCAATGTTGGGTCTTTTTATATTTAATCATACAAGGAATATGAAGTGCATTTACAAGGGGGAATTTTCACTTTAAATTTTAGGTGTATATGAAAAACATTTAATTTTGTGAAACAAGACAGATTAAAAAGATTAGAAACTTAGGGGTCCCCATTATTTTTATTAATGATAATAAAAATAATTGGGTTTGTAGTCAGATAAAAACACATCCATACGATTGGCTCTTTAGAGATATCATATTAGTTTCAATCATACATATCCAATTCATTATAGAAAATGGGGCCAATTCAAAATGGGATACAACAAATATCGATAGTTTAATCCCTTGAAAAAGTTCCCAATTTGTAGATAGTTTGTAGGTTGATACTATCATACATTGTTCAAGATCATTATCATTATATAAATTGTCAATGGAACTAGGTCAAGGTCAACAATAGGAATTGAATCTGTTGCACGTGTGCCTATTTTCATTTTTGATGTGATTTAATCCATTCATTTGGAGAGAAGAGTAAGGCTCATACTGATGGACCATCATTCCAAGCGACAGACAACTTAGGTCTTATAATCCAACAATTTTAGTGTTACTTCTATAGGATCTATATCATGCCAACCCAAATCTAGGGCATCTTTTTGTGGTCATCTTTGATGAGGTAGGATCCCTGGCATTTGTTGTGGTTATCATTCTTCTCCTCCCATTTTATTGTCAGAAAAATCATAGAGGAAGGGCCACCAACTTATTGTTACTCAATGAACATTATCATATGCTCGTGACTGGGAAGAAGATTGATTTTATATATTAATGTTCACGTCATTTCTCAAAATATTTATAATGCTATATTGAATTATAATTATCTTCTAGCCCCAATAGTGTATTGGTTCTATAATACATTTATATGTTAAAGCACACATCATTTTTTGAATTGCATGTGAAATAGTTACAATGGGTACAACTCAAAGCTAACCTACATCGCACACTTGAAACTAGGTGCAAGATTTCAAAAACTAATTCTTTATATACTTATTAGATCATAAATCTAAATAAATCTAAGCTAATAACACTTTTTATTTTATTTTATTTTTACACTGTTTAAAATCAAGAAAGTAATAAGAATTATAATTATCTTTCTTATCCTATCAGCATAATAGTTTGGAGTTAATTATGATATATGTATTTATGGGTAAAGGAGTTTAAATATGAATTTTTACACTAAATTTGGATGGTTATAGTGTTTGGCTAGTTATATTGTTTTAATGCGTAGAGCATACAACAATTAGGAACCAATGGATTATAAAAGAGGTAACTCTTGTCTGCACCATTTCTTAGTTAGCAACTTAAGGTAATCTGAGGATTGGGCTACCATTTGCTTCTTAGTAGTAATGCCTTTCATTTATTTATTAACACAAACACCCCCAATTAAGTATAAATTATTCTTGCTTTCCTTAGCTAATACAGATTCCTGTGATACTTGCAAAAGATGATACATTAGTATAACCTTATCAAGGAAAAATTGTGGCTTCTATTAAAGGTAATCTATGAATTACAATAATCCAATCTCTTTTTACTTTGAAAACATCACTACAGATTCTTAGTTTTGTAGATAGTGTACTAGCTTTTTTTCCTTGCTTTTCTAGTAAATTCCAGTTTTAATCTTGCTAACTAGTGAAACCATATATGTGATAGATTAAATTCAATTAATTATCTTAAGTAGCACCAACACCCCTAAAATTGGTGACCTATTCAATCCCAATGATAGGATAAAGTATTGAGAACATAGTGATAGAATGCTCTTGGCTATTTTATTCCTCAAATATTATATTTATGCTTTTTTATATCTACTCTATCAACTACCCTCTTACCCAAAGATAATATGTGTCTTAAGAGGGACTAGCCGCATCATAGCTTATGCTTCTTAAATAATGTATTCACCCTTCAATAGCTAAATTCATTGGAATTGAATACTAGTTACCAAATGCCAAAATCACATTTCCTTTAAAAAGGGTAAATTTGCATATTGAAATTAAAAAAAAAAGGCCTTTTTGATAAATGCCCATGGTCTAATGTGTATGGGCAATTAAAAAATGCAACTTGATATTCCATCATAATTCATTAAAAGCTTGGATAATGCATAGGATAACTTTTTCTTTAAAAAAATGTTATTTAGTCCCCATAATAAGTTTATTGAATGAGTGGTCCTAATTTGTTGGAACACATCCGTTGGTTGTAAAATAGCAGTAGCATTTGAGTATTGTCAATGAGATTCTAGATAAACAAACTTTCTCTCTTAGATAAATTTTGTGAATCTTCTTCTACTTTTTTTCAATTAAGAGAGAAAATATTAAAAGTTAATTATTTGGTCAACCTACATTTACAATAAAATAAATAACTATCATGTGTATTTAATGAAACCGTAAATTTAATTACAAAATTCATGATAATCATGTTTATTTCATAACAAAGTAATGTTTTATATTTGATATTAATCCTTAACTTAGATTGTGATATGAGATGTTAACATATTAACATGTTAATCTTGATTAAAATAATAATGTGTGTGTTCCAATTGGGTTTACCTTAGGTGGTTGGGAGGAATGATAGTTACTCTCCCCACCCAAGTTCTATTCCCACAAGTGACATGATGAGCTTTGTTGTAATGGCTTTGAGCCTTGTTGTTAAGTCTAGGATGTCCCTTGAGGATAGAAGCATGTATATTCTTAAGGTGGAATATAAAGATATTACACACACACACACACACACACACACACACACACACAAATATTCCTTTTAGTTTCACAATGAAAATTGGTTTTTCCTATCAACTAGAGATTCTGCAATGAAAATAAATAGATTACTTTTAGTTTCATAATGAAAATTGGTTTGTCCTATCAAGTAAATATTCTGCAGTGAAAATAAATAGATAATACATCTCTACATAGAAAAATATTATTTTTAATGCATTCAATTATACAAAAGGGATGGCTCATAAGTTTAAGTTCCTTTTATTTCAAAATAAAAATTGGTTTATTCTATTAACTAGATATTTTGCAATGAAAATAAATAGATAATACATTCCTATAGAGATAAATATGATATTTAATACATATGATTATAGAAAATGGATGGATCAGTGTTGTAGTCTGCTCTGAAACCATATATAATATCCCAAACTTCAAGCATCTTTTATATTATATTATATATATATATATATATATATTATATATATATATATCTAAGATTTTTTTTATTTTCAAAATAAAAATTGGTTTATCCTATCAACTAGAGATACTGCAATGAAAATAAATAGATAATACATTTCTATGGAGACAAATATGATATTTAATGCATGTGATTATAGAAAAGGGATGGCTTATAGGTTTAAGTGTTGCAGCCTACTCTGATACCATATGTAATGTCTTAAACTTCAAGCATAATTATACACAGATTACATAGAGAAATTCAAACCATTAATTGATTAATATAGGAAGATTTCATTGATAATTATATAGTCTATAGGAGTAGTGGGTGATGAGAAATTTTCTGTGAGATGAAAAACTAGACTCATTTATAAATTTGTGGACATTGAGCTATCATGCACCAAACTCTAATCTAGCTAACCACAACCTATGTGTGGTGGATGACTCTCCACCCAACCATAGACTCAACTACACCATATTGTTTTACAGTTGGCCACCCATGATCCCTCAATCAACTACCTATGCCACTAACTAATCATTACTTCATAATAATTCTCTAAGTGAAAATATGTCTTACATCCTTCTCTTCTTCCATTAAATAGAACTCATTTGTTCAAAAACAAAAATCCTACACATAATCCACTTTTCATCATGCAATCTTTATTTCTATCTTAAACTTTTCTTCATTTATCTTTTTCTATAAATTTATCTTTACTTATTTTTACTCTTTTACTTTATGAACAAAATAGTTTTTATTTTTTCTTTTGATTTATTTATTATGATCTTTCACTCTATTTATTACCATTATTTTTACTTAATAATATGGGGTTTTAATCCTACAAGGCATAGAATAGACGATGATGAAGTGTACCGTTAAGTCACTTCGCAATGTGAAGGTCACCGATTTGAAACTATATGGGAAAAAATCCAACCATGTTAAGGTTTTTTGTGGCCTAGGTCAAGTGCGATCCCCGAGTGATTTTGATGGCTTAAATTCCCCTAGGTTGCGGTTTCTCAAGCGACAGGTCAAGCCTGATGTAATCTCTAGAGAACTTAGACAACTTGACAAACAAACAAAAAATAATATGGGGTGTTAGATAGACCTTCTAAAACTCTAGTTTTTGTTTGGATTTCTCATAGAAATGCTTATCCTTTTAAATAGTAACATAAAGTGTATTAGGTTCATTGGACTCTCTTCTATCTTGATAGGATTGTGGAAACACATTGAAAAAGCATTGAAACCCCACCTTTTTATACATATCACAACAGTTCTAGAAATTTGTTGGCATAATCATCTGTGATCATCTTCCCTAACTTCAACTCAAAGAATTCCTTGGTGTTATTTTTCCGAAAGATATTCCCTCTCATAATACTTTTCACACTACTTTCAAGTGATCTTATTTTCGATTATCATGTTATCATTCTTGATATATTCCCAACAAATGGAAGATCAACCATTCATGTTAAAAATGACCACCCTTACTTTGAGATTCTTTGAGTATTTTTGTACCCAAAAATATTTCTTTAGTCCCAAAAGGAATTCTTCTACCTCTTCACCTATCTTAAGGTCCTCATCAAAAGAAAGTGACTTAGCTTTCTTAAATTCTTCTTGCAAGTAATTCTAGAATGTATACCCTTGTTAGAAGAGTCTATTAATGAGTCTTTTGTAGACGCTTTAGATTTATCATTTTGGTGTCTATTCTTTGATGCACTTTTCCTTACATTATCGGTTGTTGGAACATGTTTATTTCTACATTAACAACAACCAATCCCTATTGTAAATGTTTTTGGATTTCAAAAAAACTTTACAACAACACTACATTTTAAATTTCATAAATTTACTTTTAACATAAATAAATCAGCCACACTATAATAGAAAAATTCTACCCAAAACAATCATCCATCACTTTATATTACTTAGAAAATTATGACCTAGACCCACAAAGAATACAAAAAAAATACAACTACTGGAACTTGAAATCAATTGCTTTGGAAAATTGGCCTTAAGGAATTTGGCCCTCCTCGGCCCTCTTGAATATTTTTTCCCTACAAAATCAGCCTCCTCTACCAAGTAACTTAGCCTCTCTTTCTCCCTTCATACAACCCCTATGCATTAGAGAAAAATTATCCCCCTGATAATTCATCCCTCCTCCAAAAATCATCCCTCCTCTTCGGTAATTCAACGTCTCTCTTCTAGACCCGACCTCCTTGAAAATTTCTCTTGAAATTCCCTTGTTGCAAACCTTTTTCTTTCTCTTCAATATTAGAGTCTCTCACTACTTGTGAAAATTAGTATTTCAAAAATATCATTGTAATGTGTCTTCATCCTCTCCCATAGGTTATCTTTATAATTTCTATATGAGCTAAATCCCTAATATCCAAAGTGATAGACAACTAAGATTAAATCCCAACTTTCTTAGATCAATGTTGGAGATTAGATGTTACTTAAATAATAAATTATTAATCCCTAGAAAAACATCATCCCAAAGTAAACACTAATTAAATAATTAATCAGTGTACTTTTTCCTAAGCTAAAACTTACGAAGGACATCGTATTAGTTGTTCCTCTCGAACAACCACCTAAAGAGGACCTCTTCTCTTGCATGAAAGGCACAAGCCAATGCAAAATACCTTTCGAATCTAAAAAACCAACACTCCTTCCTAGCGAGGAAGATATTAGTTGTTCCTCTTCTCACTCCTGCTCCTGATCAAAAGGTTGTGACCCTATTGTTGGTGTTATTATTCCCTGCTCAACCTTTAAAGCCTCTTTCTTCTGATCATATTCCACTATTATACCCTTCTCATGAGACCTCATAAAGGTACTACCCTCCTCAAATATGACATTCTTATAACTACTATCTTCCTCTCTCCTTAAATTTAGACCCTATAGGCCTTTGAGATGTCACTATATCCAACATAAATTCCTCTCTTAGATGAGGTCTCCAGCTTAGTCATGTTATCTAATGCAATGTGGACATACATAGGGCTACAAAATTTGCAAACATAAATCACCTCTGATCTTACTCCTGTAAATGCTTCCTTAAGAGTTTTTTCTTCCACTACCCTATGAGGACTCCTATTATGAAGGTACATTGTTGTGTTTGTAGAAATTATGGTGTATAATTGTAACTACTTGTGAAATTTTAATCTAAATCACAAGACACAATCCTACTCTAATGCTCTGCAGAATTCAATTTGCAATTTAGAACATCAATCACAGACATGCAATAAGAAACAAACCACATGCATAATATTTTTCAAGGGGAATGCAACCGCTAAAAACCCCTTATCAATCATGTACATGAAATAAGAAACAACACACATGCACAGTATTTTTCAAGGGGAAAGCAATCTTATAAAAACCCCTTATGCATGCTTGCATTAATCTGATGAATAGAGGTGTATTACAATTGCTAGCTCAATCTAAGCTCAACCTGCAAGTGAATAACCTATCTCTCTTCTCACTTAGAAGGTCTAACCCAAACTTAGTCAATTTTTGCCTTTGTTTGAGCCCTTATTTCCTTGCACAATTCCTAAGGAAATTGGCCCCTATTATTTAGGATTTTCCTCCAAAATGTGTGCACAATTCCCAAGGTTGATCATATGACTGCATGCAACACCTATACACTCAAGACTAGTCTACAATTGATGTTACACTGCCTTGGAATCTCCACCATAGTTGGGGAACTCGAATTCTCTACATGCACTAGCTATTTTTGGTTTATTGATTAGTTAATTGGATGATCACTGAGTTAGACTATTGTCCCACTACACAACTAACCTTCTACTAGTTCCTCCAATAGCTATAACTATTTTCACTAAAAAAAAATTGAAATAATTGACCTTGATTGCTAAAAATTAGTGATCACACATGCTTAAATGAAATCCAACTCCTCTAACTCAAATTTACTGAGCTAACTGGGTGAAAATATCCATGTCACACAAGTCAATTGCATCCAAGCTGTCTATTGATGTGGAAATTCGATTTTTCTCAAATTGACCAAGGCAAAATGAAATTGAAACTTTCATGTTGTATTTTTCAAAACTCCCTCTCAGCAATAAATGGATTATCAACCACCCCTATCCTACACTTGTGGAATTCGAACTTCCCTCTTGAAAATAATTTTTCAAGGTTTCAGCGTCTTATTCCTCTATCAAAATGTATTGTAGCAACATTATTCACCTCTGCACATAGTCTTGTAAATGGTGACACTGGATATCTATATGCTTGGATCGATCATGAAATACATGATTCTCAGAGAGATTGATGTAATTCTAATTACCACAATCGATCATAGTGGGATCCATCATCTGACCAATCAGTCCCACAAGTATCTTTCTCATCAAGATTGCCTCACATGATGCTTAACTTGTAGCCATGTATTTTGCTTCTACCGAGTTGAGTTGCATGGATATCTGCTTCTTGTTGTACCAGGAAATAGTTGTGGACCGAACACTGAAAATTCCATCTGATGTACTCTTTCGATCGGATGGACTCCCTACCTAATCTACATCTATGAATCCATGCAACTTCACTTCCTTTGTCTGTTTGTACCATAATCCAAACTAGGTAGTGCCTCTAAGGTACCATAAAACATGCTTAGCTTCCTTCCAATATAATTTGGTTGGCCTAACCATAGCTTGGCTTAGCTAGTTCACTACATAGCACATATTTGGTCATGTGTTCATAAGATACATCAATGAACCCACTAGCTGTCGACATAGGGTAGCATCCACTTCTTCACCTGAAGTGGCATCCTCCTTCCTTTAGTTGGTTGCTAGAGGTGTCTCCATGGGTTTACAACTCTCCATGTGGAATCTCTGCAGAGTGCAGTATCTCATTGGCATACTTTCCTTGAGACACAAATAATTCCCCATCGTATTCCATACTTCCAATATGAGGAATTAGTGCATGAGACCTATGTCCTTCATTTCAAATTCCCTTGCAAGGTCCTCCTTGCAAGAGTTGATCAGTTGCACATCACCTGTTAATATTAAATCACCAACATATAAGAAAATAATAAGTAATTTACCTTTTGCCAAGATATGATATATATTTGCATCTACTTCACTTTTGGCGAAGCCCAAACCAATGAGATAGTTGTCGATCCTCGTGTACCAAGCACTAGGTGCTTGTTTGAGACCGTACAATGCTCGCTTGAGTTTGCACACATGAAACTCTCAATCAAATCTCTCAAAACCTTCTAGTTGCTCGATGTACATATCCTCCTTAATAACACCATTGAGAAATGTTGATTTTACATCCATTTGGTGGATCTTCCACCCCATCTACGCAACTAGTACAAGAATTGATCTAATGGATAAATACCTTACTACAGGAACACAAGTTTCCTCATAGTGAATTCCATCAACTTGAGAAAATCCTTTGGACACAAGTTAGGATTTATACTTCTATATGCTTCCATATATTGCATGCTTAACCTTGAATATCCATCTCAAACCCACAACTGTTTATCTGCCATTCTTTGGACCACTTCCCAAATCGTATTCTTTACAATGGATTTGTACTCTTCCACCATTGCATCAACCCATATGGGTTTCTAAAGTACTTCCTCAAAAGAGGATGCTTAAATCTCTACAAGCTCAATCATTAGAACCATGTAGCCAGTATACCTCTCAACTTGCCTCCTTTTCCTGTGGAAATTTGAAGGAGCTCCCACATTCTCCCTTGCATCCTGTACTATTCTATCAGCTTCCTCGGTTCTTTTTATGCCTTATTTGGATGGTTCTTCTTGAGTGGATGTCTCCAATCTCTGCTCCTCTATTTATGGCTACTTCACAACTTCATGGGGCTCCTTTAGAGCTAAAAGCTCCTCTTCTAGTGGGATCCAAAGCTCCCTCTCAAGAGAGCACCGTGTCACTTTCTCCTCATCAAAATTTACATCCCTTCACACAATTATCACTCTAAGGGAAGGTAAGTACACATGGTAGTTGTGTGAAGTTTTTGTGTAACCCAAAAATACTCCCAACTCTACTTTTGGCCCAAGCTTCATGGCAATAAACATAGGCTCCAAAAATCTTGAAGTGAGACAAATTTGGCTTCCTCCCTAGGAAAGCATCCTCCAGTGTATTCATAGCAAGAATCTGATGAGGACTTCGATTCTACAAGTAGATTGTTGTGTTACATTCCTCTACCTACAAATGCAGTGGTAGGCCTTGGTCATGTAGCATAGTTCTTTATACTACCACAATTCTCTAGTTCTTCCTCTCATCCACCCCATTTTGTTGTGGGTTGTGGTGTGTTGTTAGATCTCTTTGAATGCTTGCTCTCACACATAAGTTCTTGAATTCATTTGAAACATACTCACCTCCATTTTTTGGTTTCTTTCTCAACCAGTGCCTTGAATTCTACAAACTTGTAGAATGTCTCATCCTTCTTCTGAATGAAGAAGATCCAACTCTTCCTTGAGAAATCATCAATAAAAATAACAAAATATTTGTGTCTAGCAGTAGAGGTTGTCGAGAAAGGTCCACAAACATCAGAGTGGATCCTTTCCAAGACTACATGTGCTTTGTTGTCTTAATCATGGAATGCCGATTTTGCATACTTCCCCAAGGTATAATCTTTGTAGACATCCTGCTGCTCAAGTTCTCCTTTAGGGAGGCCAAAGGTTATTTGTTGCATAATATTCAAGGCGTCATGATGCAAATGGCTAAGTATTTTGTGCCAATGTTCACTGACATTGTGGCTCTGCACTTTCTTTGCCTTACTACTTTATGAAGCACAATATTGCACATCTAGCTTATATAGGTTCTTCACATGAACCCTGATTTTCTTCACCTTTCTAGTGGCTATGTGTCATAGGAATGTTTTCCCTTTGTTTAAGATCACATCATAACCACAGTCTTCCAAAACTGCAACATAGATGATATTCTTCTTTAGGCCTAGATTAAACATGACATCTTTGAGGTGAAGAGGGGATCCAGACTCCCTCTAAAAGGTGACTATATCAATCCCAGTCGTGATTTACATTTTATCATCCCCCAACTCAATGTGCATCTAGAGATCTTTCTCCTCCAGGTCACTGAAAAACTCTCTACACCCTGTCATGTGGAACGAGGCACCAGAGTCCAAGTACCACATGCTCCCCATCATTGTGTTGGTCATGCATGTGATAAGGGTGAAGTCAAGATCGAACTACGAAGCCAAAGCTTCACTTATTTCTCCTCTTGAGTTCTTCTTGCTCAAATTTCTGTGTGGTTTCTTTGTCGCATAGTGCCTGAATTCATGACAATTGAAGCAGTTTATTTTGGAAAATATTTATTCTTGCCCCCTTTGCTGGATTCTGGTTTGGTTTGATATTTCTTCCCTTTTCCCTTCTTTCCCTTTCCAACCAAAGAAAAATTTTCTTCATCCTTGCCCTTGGATGAAGTCCCATCTCTGGTATTCCTCCTTATCTCCTCTTTTACCAAATCTAACCATAAGCATTCCCAGTTTGGTAATTTCTCCCTCTTGTTCATTGATTCTTCGTCGCTATGCCAATGTTTGGGAAGGTGTAAAATATTTAGGCTTACCAAGTCATCTTATGTAACATTAAAACCAACCCCACCAAGTTCATAACAAACTTGTGTAAATATGCTTAGATATTGTGGGATAGTGTTATCCTTCTACATCTTGATATTTCGAAGTTTATCCTTGAGCGTCAATTTCTTGTGGCCGTTGTTATTCTCAAACAATTATGTTAGTGATTTCCACATTTTGAAAGGAGTTTCTTTCCCATGGATATTTGATACAATGTGGTCTCGCACTCCCTCAAACATTATTCTCCTTTCGTTGGATACATCTTTCTTCCATTGGGCTAGGTTTTGTGCATCAGATGCCTTTGGTTTTGCAATATTTGTCTTGAAATATTCTAGCAATCCATTTTCATCCAACACCACCTCCATGTGATCTTTCAATGCAACAAATTCAAGCTTTCTTCCAAGGCATACTCTAATCTTAGCCCATTGAAGGCCATCTTCCTAACTCTCAAGAGATCCTAGTACACTAAACTGCAAATTCGAACCTCCTTAGAAACAACTTTGAAATTCTTTTTCTAATGTGAATCCTGCTCTAGTACCATGTAGAAATTATGGTGTATAATTGTAACTGCTCATGAAATTTTAATCTAAATCACAAGACACAATCCTACACTACTGCTCTGCATAATTGAATTCACAATTTAGAACATCAATCACAAACATGCAATAAGAAAAAACACACATGCACATTGTTTTTCCAGGGGAAAGTAATATGCTAAAAATCCTTTATGTCTACTTGCATTAACCTGGTGAATAGAGATGTATTACAATTGCTAGCTCAATCTGAGCTTAAACTGCAAGTGAATAACCTATATCTTTACTCACTGAGAAGCTCTGACCTAGACTTAGTAAATTTCTACCTCTTCTTGAGCCCCTATCTCCTTGTGCAATTCTTGAGAAAATTAGGCCCCTATAATTTAGGAATTTCCTCCAAAATGCTTGTGCAATTCCCAAGGTTGATCATCCGACTGCATGCAACACATGTACACTCAAGACTAGTCTACAACTGATGTTAAACTGCCTTGGAATCTCCATCAGAGTTGGGGAACTCAAATTCTTTGCATGAACTAGCTATTTTGGGTTGATTGATCAATTAACTAGATGATCATTGAGTTAGATTGTTGTCCCACTACACAACTGACCTTCCACTAGCTTTCCCAATAGTTAGAACTAGTTTAATTGAAAACAAATTGAAATAACTAACCTTGATTGCTACAAATTAGAAATCACACATGCTTAATTGAAATTCAACTCATCTAACTAAAATTTATTGAGCTAACTGGGTGACAAGGTCCATGTCACATAAGTTAACTGCATCCAAGTTGTTTGTTGATGTGGAAATTCGATTTTTCTCAATTTGACCAAGGAAAAATCAAATTGATACTTTCTTGATGCATTTTTCAATAGTGTTACAAGCTTCCACCCACATGAACATAGGAAAGCCTTGATTATGGATCGTTGCCTTACGATGATTTGACTATAGCCCTATTATTCCTTTTTGCCACTCCATTCTACTGTAAATTGTAGGGAACTATCAATTCTTTCTTGATTCTTTCCTCTATGTAGAAACCCTTGAACCCATTGTAGATATACTCGCCCCCATTGTTTGATCTCGATAATTTGATATGATTCCCAATCTATCTCTCTATAAGAGCTTTAAACTCTTGGAACCAACTGAATACCTCATCCTTGGCCTTCAAGAAGTAAATCCATGTCCTCCTGGAATAACCATCTATGAAAGTCACAAAATAACTACACCCAAAGATAGACTCCACTGACATAGACCACAAGTATTGGAATGCACTAAATCCAACACTCACTTGGGCCTAGTCTCACTATTATGAAACACTACTTTGGCAAGCATCCTAAGCACACATGCTTTACATACACCATTTGTCTCCACAAAAAAATATGAAAAACCAATGACCATCTCTTGTAACAATGGTAGAGCCCTATAGTATAGATGCCCCATCCTCGTGTGCTAAAGGTCACTTTATTTTTCACTATCATGTATAAGGGCCTTCATTGGTTGTCCTCTCAATAGATATAGGTTTCTCTCTCTCTTTCCTATCACTTACCTCAAGCTAGGATCATCTCCTTTTAGCCTAATATAGTTCACTCCCTATGAAACTAACCTCAAGTCATTTATCCTCCATATTCAAAATGGAGAGAAATTTTTTCTCCAACCTAGGTACATGCAATATTTCCTTCACTTCCATAGGACTCTTTGAGTCCAGATGGAACTCTATGCTACCAATACCCTTTGTTGCATACCTAAAATTATCACCAAGCTCCACATGATTATCAAGGAGCTTTGTAGTCACATTAATGAATAGGTCATAAGATCACATCATATGAAAATAAAATCATTATTCACAAACCATACACCACATTTCATGGTGCTTCAAAGACATGACCCAAATTCAAACTCGAAATTCTTAGCTTACTCACCCATTTGTGTATATGAAACTATTGATCTCTTCCCTTTTCCTTTCTTTTTGCAGGGGAATTGTTCAGCATAGTGACCATACCTGTGACATGCAAAGCACTTGACTTTTCCCATGTCCTTCTTTATCTCTCCCTGTGCAAATCCTCCTCCACTCTAGTTTTGCTTGGACTTACCCTTGCCCTTCTTTGCTTTCCTAGTAAGAGAAAGTTCCTCATCTCCACCTCCAACTCTATGTTTCCCACTTGATATAAAAATCTCTCGTATATGATCCAAGTGGATATTGGTGGCCACCTGCTAATTACACTTGGACCCCCACCATTGTTTCTTTTAGTTTTTCAGTTTCCTTAATTGTAGCACAATTTACTATTTTAGCAGTTTTTCGGGTCCTGAACTTTCGGAGACATTTTGAGGCCCTAAATGACGTTTTTTTTGGGAAAACTGGGAGAAACATGGGTCCATGGATTGATGTTTTTTATCCCAAATTTTTATTCCTCAAATAGATCTTTCTAATGAGGTATTGTGCATGTCAAACGAAGATCATATGCCAAAGTTACAACCTCGAGAAGTTGATGTACCAATTTACCCAAAACGGGGCCCATAGTTTGGCGCTTCATCTCCTAAGGTTAGGTTTTTGGATGTTTAGGGTTTTCCATTGTTTCTCAACAATAAATAGGCCTTCGAGCCTCATTGTAAGATAGTTCAAAGGCATGTAGCTACCACATCTCTTCTCAAAGATAAGCTAACATTGCCCTAGCTAGTTTATTTCCATTTATGTTTGTAAGCATATTTAAGTATTTTACAATAATGAAATGAAGTATTATTTCTGCTACATCTCTGTATGTATGGTTATATTTGTAATTTGTTGCGTTCCTATTTAAATTCATATCAGTGGTATCAAAGGGGTCTGCTCTTTCTCTGTCTTTCTTTGAATCTCCCCAACGAGGTCAGGATATAAGGAGTTAGGGCTCGAACTAGTCGAACCTTTACAAGACCATCCTCGCAAATCCTGATGGCCTCCCATGGCGGATGAAAAGAAAGATTAGGGGGCAGGAGATCCTATCAAAATCTTGCTCGGAGAGGCCCTCGAGCAACAAAGGAACACGATGATGGACAACTTTTCCAGATCCTTCAGTGGCTACCCAGGGGTGACACATCCACTTCCAGCATCTACTTTGGAAGCGCTACACCCTTTAAGGTACAAGTTCACTTTGACATTTCCATATTTGAGGGTTAGATAGATGCAGACGTCATAGATAAATGGTTAAATCTGTTAGAAGGGTATTTTTCTGTTCATGATTTTTCCGGCTGGGAAAAGATTACTTTCACTCTTCTCAAAGCCTTCCCCGCATCAAGGATTGGTGAGAAACCTACTGCGAGTAGAAGGATGAAATTTTTAGGGTCCTATAATAATAGGATTCATAATTTTGAATTGGCTGTGGTTAGTCTTGTAATATTGTACATACTTTTTCTTTCTACAAAATGTTTTCCATATTAAAAATTAAAGAATGTAAAGAGGGTATGTCCTAAAAGAATAATCAAAGGACAAAAACAAAGAAAACGATAAAAAAAGTGAAAAATATGAACCCCAAAAAGAAATAAAAATAGATCATGAAAGTTTGCAAATTCAAATGCCACTACTTTTTACTTCACCATGCAAAATAAGATTGTGTGTAGCTTTTTAAAAATGCCACAATCCATGATGATCAAATAGCTTAATATTGACTCATTCATGCTTTAAATTTCATGTTGATAGATATAGAATAAAGCTCTAGCCAAACTATTTAACGTTGGCAAATCAGTAGTTAGGTAGAGAATAAAAATGAGCTCATCAATTTAATTTGAGCCATTGGAAGTTATAAGGTTAGAATTAGATAGTTTGCTTATCAGAAGAAAAGGAAATAAAGGGTCAACAAGCTCAAATGCACCCATTGAAATGAAAAAAAAATATATATATGTTAGGGTAAATAAAGGATAGGTAGAAGAAGTTTCACAAATGCACAAGGTTGCGAAGTCAAAAGCACATTTATCATGCTTAATCTTATTTTTCATGTGCAGGAGGAATTGTGAGAAAGAAAGGACATTTACCAAGTTTGTTTATAATTTCCCCTCATTTCACTACACCCCCACATACTTATTTTCTAATTTCCCCATTATCCTTTCATTTCTTATAAATACCCTTTTCCCCTCATTTTGACCTTTACCCCTTGGTTTCACACATTTCCTTAGAAATTACCCTTCAAAAATCATCGTCCCTTCCCAAAACCCCTTTCCCTAGTGTGAAACCCATTCCTCATTACAAATATCATTTCCCCCCTTTTTAATTTCCCTTTTCCCCCTTACAAACCCACAAAACCCCCTTATCCTAAGTTTTATTTACTATGCCCCCGCATTATGTAATTAACATCCCCACTTTATATTTCCTGACAAAACGTTTTAACCCACCAACCCTTGGTGCAGTTAAAGAAAACCCCACCATATAACCCATGGTCCCACCTTTATTAGCCCACATATTATATTGAAAATCCCCTTATTATTGGTTAATTAATTACAATTTGCTGTAATTAAATCTCGCCCCCACCCCCCCCAAACCACTTTCTCGATCCCATCTCTGCAACTCAGCTGCATGATAGCCCTCTGATCTCCTACCCCTAGATCCGACGGTGTATATCCATATCGCGCATATTCATCATTCGACCAATAACAACCTGAGAGCACGCGAGATTCGTGGTTTTGCCTGGGCATTGTTCTGTTACGTGGCGATACCATGTTACATCACATGCTCCCAAAAAATACCGCCCGCCCTCCAAAAGTAGTGCAATGGCCCGAAAAACCACCTCCCCACCTAAATCGAAAACTACCCATTGTTCATTTAGTTATTTCTGCATCAAAATGTGACTGTTACCCGTTAAAAGGCCGAAAAAGCCCCAAATTGCTCTTTTCGCTCGTTTTTCACTGTAAACTATTGGTTTGCCATTTGCAACATCCTGAACCTCTGTGGCCAAATTTGACTACCTTCTGCTGCCTGAAGACACTCCAGATACCCAATTCAAGCAGCTAGTTAACATTTGAAGCCTCAATACCTTCTACAGTTACCTTAGAACCCCATTTGCACGCCAGACGACCAATTTCTAGGTATTCTTGGAAAAAATACCAACGCACAATTTAAATTGAAAGCTTAATTAATTGAATTAATTAAGAAAACTTTCCTAAATTGAGAAGAAACCTACTATACACGCCAAACCCTGTTTCACAGACTGTAACTACCCTCCCACTGTACCAGAGCCTCTAAACCTCACTCCTGAAACCACTGAAAGCCTAATTAAAATTTGTAAACCCAATCATGGCTTCCCAAACCTCTCTGGACATGAGACCTCTGCAAACCCCTCACCTAGACATTGACCACCTTGCATTAGCAGACAAAGACTTCCAATTTGCCAAAGTATTGTTTCCCATAGGTACACCCATTCCCAGAGATCATCCACTTCTACCAAGCTTGCTACATTCCCATTCAAAGAGCCATTGTCACCCTTGACCAGCAAGTTTTGTTCACCCTCACAGCAGAATCCATTAATCAAATGCTGCAAGTCCATCCAAGCCCAAATGAGACCCCACTTTCTATTGAGGGCTTACTTGACCTCTATACCAAGTTAGATATACCCAAGAAGGCTCAGATAATCCAAACTTTCATCACTAAAGAGTCTGAGACTCCAACAAATAGTCCTCCATATGCTACCGCTATTTTTTCTGAGAGAGGTAGACAGATTATTACAATTCTCTCTTGCATTTTAGGGTACACCGTAGATGAGCATGTGGATGAAGTTGTCCTGCTTTCCTTTCTATTTTTTTCCTAGGCAACCCTCCTACTACAATTTACAACTATTCTCAGTTCATAGAAAATAGAATGCACGAACAATTCATTGTATTACCAACTGAGAGACTGTTCAAGTACTCCTCAGTTTTGTTTCACATGTTCCTCTACTATCAGTCAGACAAGTTTCCAATCAACATTCAAAAATTGGACACGAGAGGCAATCCAAGATCAATCATATATTGGACACCAGTGATCCAAGAATACTCTATTTTTTTTTTTTCATACAAATACTTCATTTATTCATTTGTCCATCTAGCTATGAATATGCTAACCAGTAGTCATCAACCCAGGATCTGTCAAGAAATCAAAAGGGTTTCACATTTGGCCAAGAACAGTAAAGTGGGAGACTGGTATTTATACCAGCACCACATAGAGATAAGAATATATGGATGCCAACTAGCCCCTTATAAACTACCCAAATACCTCCCCATGAGGTTATTTGCATTAGAGTACTGTAGAAAAATTATAAACTCTGATGAAGTTAACTTCCTGGCAGCCAAGAAGAAGAACCAATTTAAAATGAAAAACCAATTGGGACCATTTATTTGTAACAATAGGGAAGCTGGACCAAAGGAAAATAAGATCCTGCAACACATGAAATTTAAGAATAGTTTTATGTGGCATTATGACCCCCAAGGAGTCATAAATAAGCTAAGGCTCAAGGTCAAATTAGGCCCTTTCATTCATCATCCCAGGCCAGGCATTGAGATATTTTCCAACCAATCTGAATGGTTGGAAAATACTTTGATAGACATGGATAGTACTGTAGTTGATGTAGAGAATACATTAATTGATGTAGAAAAATAGATTGATACAATTTTCTTCTTACAGGTTCCAGAACTAGGAGAACCAATGAACATTCCTCCTCTTTTACAGACTCCAGCCAATGAAGATATAAATGCAAAGAGAACCAAGGAAGAAGGTTCTAGTTCAGCTATGGAAACCACAGATGAACAGTTTGAGATTAGTTACAGGAAGAGACCCAAACTTAATCCTATAACTGATTAGGAAGACACCATTGACTCAGTGGAAATCATTGACACTGATACAATGGTGGAAAGGAGCAAAGGCACAACAGCTTCGGGAGAAACACACCAGCCCTCAACATCAAACACTCAACTTATTGAGAGACAGCTCAGTGTTGAGGTCTCTTCATTGACTAGGCCTATGGATAAAGAGAAGGATATCAAAGATAGATGTAAGGAAATTAAGTTGAGGAATAAAAAGTTGAAGGCTGAGACTTATGCTCAATACATCGAGTAGACACCCGCAAATCAAAATAGGTTGGTGTTAGCCTTTGACATCAAAACAGGAAAAATGCAGATGTCATTCATGCAACCTACAGTCAAGTAGCCAAAAACATTAGCAGACTATAGGAAAATAGATTTTGAGGTTTTGGCCAGGTATGTTCATCCCATTGACCAAATTGAGTTCCATAAGCAGGCATGTGAGATGATGTATTCCACCTTGATAGGTAAGGCTATGACTGTACATAAAGTGAAAAGTTCATTAGATAACATCACTACACAGTACAAGCTAGAAAAGGCCTCCTCACAGGCTGAGGACAACAAAATCAAGTCACTGGAAGACTTGGTGATTGAGCTAGGACATGATCCTAATGATATCAAGGCTGCTGAGAAGTTGATAAAGAAAAAGAATGAGGACATTGCTACTCTCAGAAAACAACTGAAACTGCCTCATTCAGAACATCCATAGACAAAAGAGGTCCTTGAGAGCCAAACACATCAGGAGGAAATGATGGACCTTGTTCTCCAACTAAATGATCAATTGAAGGAAATGGAGAAGGAGTTGGATAGCTTGATACAGCTGAAACAGGCCAGCCTTGAGACTGCCCTTGCTACTGTCATTCCAATAGTCACCACAGTAGTACCATCCACCTTGGCAGCATCATTAGCTCTTACAGCTCCACTAGCTACATCACTACCAGGTGCTACAACATCTACATCATCAACAGGTTCGACAACAACACCAACTTAGCTAGGTGACGAGGTAAGTAAGTTGGTCAAGGCAATGGAAGACATGTCCATTCAGACCATAGAAATAAACAAGCTTAAGGAAAAAATAACAAGTCTAGAAAATGACAGTAAGCTTGCACATATTATGCACAAAGAGGAAGTATAGAAGTCAACCAGGATGAATGAAAGGATAAAGAGCTCAGAGAAAGAGCTAACATTGAAGGAGCCACTTGGCCAAGCTAAGGAACAGTTATGGGTCAATATCATTGACTCTGCCAATGATATTTGGCCATCCATTCAAGTAATTTTTTAACAAAGTGACTTAGTGAAAGAGGCTACAGAAGCCATACAGAGAGTTAAGGCAAAATTGGGAGACATGTCAGAGGAGGCCACTAGAATAACTCATTTCCTCAACTCCAAAAACAAATATGAATTGCAAAAGTCAGGCATATCTGACAGGACAGGCAAAATTCTAGAAGTAAAAAGGGTGCTCACCACGAGGAATTTGATGATGAACCTGGAAGACAAATGCCAAACCATGTAGCTGGCTAGAGATAGGTTCATGGTAAAGTTTGATGTTTTGAGGCAGAAGGGTTTGCCTAATCCCTTGGTGATAAATGATAAATTGATGTCACAGGAAGACTACAATAGGAGAATCAGAGAGGTGGCCATATATCAGGTAAATACTTCCTCCATGAAAGGGATGCCTACTGGAAAGGTTCTATATCAGACCTTTAAGAACTTGTTTTACCTCCAGCATGAGGTAAAACACCTTTTTGTAAATAAACCCACTTTTACCAAGTACATAGAAGCAGAAGAAATTTATCGGAAGATGGTAAACGTTCAGTTACCAGATGCAGACACATGGGAGAAATTAAATGACTTACTACGAAAATACATAGTCAAAATGTGAAAATGTACAATAAGGGTGAAAAAACATAGTACAAGGAAAATGATAGATCAACCAGGTAAAAGAGTATCATTTGAAAGTGTATCAGTTGAAAGGTCAAAGTACAAAGAAGAGCCAACAACAAGCGATAGAATAAAAAGAAAAATATCAGAGCATAAAGACAACAAAACCAAATAAACAGGGATAGCATGTAGCAGTTGAATATCTATCTCTATCTTCTTGCATGAAGATATTTCTTTTTCCTAGATTAATTCCCAAGATAGTTTGGGATATTTTGTAAATTATTTTTGTATAAATACTTCATAATTTGAAGTATTGAGTGTGAATTGCTATACATTTGTAGAGTTGTATTGATCATAAACCCGAGGGTTATTGTACCAATTTTTTCAAGTCAACAGACTGGACTAAGTAATAAAGAGATTGCATTACAGGATTCATGTGTTGAGCTATTACAGTGAAGTATTTTCTTTGTCAAATTTTTTTATTTTCTTGTGTATCTCACAAACTTAAATGTTATCTAAAGTGAATGAATTAACTGGAAATTTATTTCAGAATTTGTTTAAGCACACTCTGTCTTGAACAGTTAATTATTTTTATGTTTTCTTCGGATATCCAGATTTGAGAATCCTTAATTGCTCTCCCATCTCGGTTGACCTCTTTCACTTCTTTAAAAATCTGGTCTAAGGAACCCTTAATTTCATCTTGGATCCGATTAAAAACGACTTCACCATCTAGCCTTGAGATCTGAAATAACTCAGCTACCTTTCCCTATAGATACTATTTTTAGAACTTGATCCAGTCTTGTTTTCTTGACATTTGACCCCATATCCCAATGGTAAAAGACGTCCCTCTATCCATCTAAGTAAGTGATCCCACCACCAAATCAAAATCAAAACCCAAGCACAAATATAACTAGCCTAAAATCAATTAACTAAACAAAGTTAAATAATAAAGAGAGATCCCTCTCTGAGCATTAGGAAGGCTAGATCCTAATCTCCAAAGTAGGTTTGTGGTTACCTCTGTCATTTCATTCTCTAACAACCCAAAATAATTTTTGGAGTGATAACAGAAAGTACGGCCTCACTATTTTCAGTTGCACCCACTTGGAATTCATTCTGGGCTACCATCAAGGAGCAGTACTACCCTGTCGGAAGCTATGAGGATCATTACATAAAGTGGACCACGCTGTGCTAGGGAAGGGACCTAGATGTGTCAGAGTTTACCAATATTTTCCATACCCTTCACACAAAGTTGGGTATTAATGATTCAGAGTAGCATTTGGTACTCAAATACATAGTTGCCTACAAATATAATTCTTGAACATCTCCTCGCTTGGCACGACATATCGATATGTCATTAAGATTGAGAAAAATTTTAAACAGAAGAAGAGAGACTTTGGATATGTGAATCCGAAGCAAGGTAAAGGTACCTGGAAACCGCAAAACAAAGGACAAAGCCAAGACGGGGTGACCCAAGACAACCCGCCAAAGCCGCAAGCAAATAACAACACTGCGAAGCTGAAAAAGGATACGGGAAAGTGGTGTGAGTTCCATAAGAGCTCCACTCACAACACAAGTGAGTGTCGGGTCAAGCAGTCATTGGTGGCCGAGTTAAAGGTTTCAGAATCAAATGCATGTTCTGATTCTGAGTCAGAACCCGACAAGGGGAATGACAAAGGGAAGTAGATTATTGATACGGAGCCCAACGCCACTGTTGCCACCATGAATACCTAGGAGGAACTCGAAGATCCAGAGGAGGAGGAGCACCTCTTCCACTCCCATAAAGGGCTCCTCGCTACAGTTCATTGTCAATAATAGGAGCCAAAAGAACCTCATTTCGGCAAAGACCGTGAAGCGGTTGGGCTTATCGACCACAACACATCCACAATCATACACCATCGAGGGGCTTCACCAAGAACGAGATCTTCACGTGAGCCAACAGTGTTGCCTTCCATACAACATCAAGCCCTTCACGGATGAGGTATTGTGTGATGTTGCTCCCCTTGATGCTTGTGATGTATTATTAGGCCATCCATACGTGTGGAAGTGACATGTTGTGTATGAATCAAGGCCTCGCACTGTTATTGTTATTTTGGGAAATAATTTGTACTGGATACCAGAGGTAGCACCACCTACCGCCATCTCTTTGGTTATTGCAAAACTATGTAGTAAGCTCATTTCCAAAACTGGGAATTTTTTTTCCTGATGATACACCCTCAAGGAAAGAAGAAGACGGTGGCCACGATCACCAAACAGGGCCCATCCACACGATAACTACAAATGTACAAGGTCATGGAGAAGTACGAGGACATATTCACCTCCCCCACAGGGATTCCTCTGCACTGTCAGGTCAAGCACTCCATTGATCTGACCCCAAGTGCATCGTTGCCCAATGGACCAATCTATCGGCACTTTGTTTTGGAGAACGATGAAATCAAGAGGAAGATTCAAGAGCTACTGCAGAAAGGTCACATTCATCCAAGTTCATCGCCCTGTGGGAGCCCGATCATGTTGGTACAGAAGAAGGATGGGACTTGGAGACTCTTTATTGACTATCAGGCACTGAACAAGATCATTGTCTGGAATAGGTACCCGAATAGGTACCCAATCCCATGGATTGATGACATATTGGACCAACTGAAGGGGGGAAAATAATTAGGAAGATCGATTTGAAATCATGATATCACCAAGTACCAATTGAACCCTCCGATGTATGGAAAATTGCCTTCAAAGCCAAGGAGGGTCTTTTCGAATGGTTGGTTATGCCTTTTGGGTTGACGAATGCTCCTACAACCTTCATGAGGCTAATGGATGACATCTTGCGACCATTCACCACCTCATTTGTAGTGGTATACTTTGATGACATCCTGATCTTCAGCTAGAGTTGGGAAGAGCACCTCCACAACATCTGACAAGTTCTCCAAACACTGTGGAAACATAAGTTATGTGCCAATTTGGAGAAATGCACTTTTGGCATGACCCAGGTTTAGTATCTGGGATACATTATTAATGCACGGGGGATGCATGTGGATCTAGCCAAGATCCAAGTCATTCGAGATTGGCCATCTCCAACCACTCTGACAGAGCTCCACAACTTTCTAAATCTTTCCAACTTCTATCGCTGGTTCGTGTTGGGATTTTCTCATATCACTTGGCCCTTGAGTCAAGTCACCAAGGGAGGAGCGAAAGCAAAATTCTTTTTGTTTGAATCTCAACAGAAGGCATTCACAAAGTTGAAACATCACCTCTGCTCGGCACCAGTGCTCAAATTATTGGACTTGCAATAACCATTTGAGATCGAGACAGATGCCTCTAACTATGCTATTGGGGCAGTCCTTACTCAACACAGGCATCTAGTGGCATATCACAATGAGACACTTTCAGACACAATATGGAAGTATCCCTCTTATGACAAAGAGATGTATTCCATTGTGCAAGCCTAAAAACAATGGAAGCATTACATTTTGGGGAAGGAAACGGTCATCCACACAAACCACTGGCCCTGCAGTTCATACAGACCCAAGGGAAATTGCAGAATGATCACCATCAGAAGTGGTCCACATACCTGCAAAAATTTCATTTAAATATCAAGTATAAGGAGGGGAGCACCAATAATGTTGCAGATTGCCTCAGTCGACCACCGATCATAGCAATAACCACTGTGCTCAACTCTTATGGACATGAGACTTCTAATTGGCCACTTCTCTACAAAAGTGACCCAGAATTTGGCCACACATACTAGACACTCTTGGAGGGTCAACATGTTCGAGATTTTCACCTCTAGGATACCCTGTTATGCCACCTGTGTCACCTTTGTGTTCCTTAAAGAAAGCGTGCAAAGATGATTTGGGAAGCACACTATAGTCAGGTTGTTAGGCATTTCGGGGTCGAGAAAATGGTGGCAGTATTGTAAAAGTATTTCTATTGGCCGAATCTTCGACAGGATGTCGAGAAGTACATTAGATCCTCCACTACTAGCACCATTGCCAAACCGACCATCAAAAAGCAAGGCCTCTATAACCCATTGCCTACCCCTAGTCAACCTTGGGAATCCATCTCCATGGATTACATGTCAGGCCTTCCTTATACTGAGCATGGAAATGACTGTGTTTTTGTGGTCATCGACAGGTTCTCAAAGATGGCCATTATGGCGCCGTGCAAGAAGATATCATAGAAGAAGCCACCACTAAACTCTTCTTTGAACAAGTGTGGGTACACTTTGGGATCCCACATTCTATAATGTTAGATCAGGACAACAGGTTCCTCAATACATTTTGGTTCAGTCTCTGGTCGATGTTGGACATCAAACTCACTAAGTCCACAGCCTTCCATCCCCAAACTGATGGCCAGACAAAGGTTGTCAACAGGATGATCATACACATTCTGCGCATGTACAACTCAAAGCATCCATGCACATGGGATGAGAACCTCCCATATGTTCAACACATCTATAACTGGGCTCTCCACTACTCGACTGGCCACATCCCTTTTCAGGAGGGCTTGGGATTCTAGCCACTATGTCCCATTGATGTGGCCATGCCATTTGCAGCTACTCAGGCAGATTTGGTTCATGTTTAGTCCAAAATAGATAAGGCAAACAAATTCATTGAGCACATCCAACATATCCTCTAGCAGGTCCATGACATTTTAGAGAAATCAAATGCCAAGTACAAGCAGCAACATGATCAACATTAGGTGCCACACAAGTTTCAGGTGGGTGACAAAGTCTAGTTGCATTTGCAAAAGGAACACCTTACCAGAGCATATCGGAAACTCAAACCACTCTGATATACACCATTACCAAGGTTGTGGGAGACAATGCATTTGAGCTCAGCATTCCCCCATTCTTTGGCCTACACCCACTGTTCAATGTGGACCGCCTTCGGCCATACTTTCCACCATTACTAGACACATCCGACATTGTAGAACATCTCACACCAACAGAGTTAAATCCAGATTGCATGGAATAAGCTGCAATTGATCAGATCATGGACACACAGATCAAGCACACTCGCTAGTAGAAGATCCAATTTTATCGAGTTGTCAAAGCACGCCAACTCCTTCACTAAGGCAAGTGGCTCACCAGGGACCCAATTCAACAGAAGTTTCCTCATCTCATGGAGGAACTCAATGGAATGGGGACCATTGCTTCCTAAGGGGGGGAGGAATGATCTAGGTGGACATTGGCGGCCACCCACCAATTCCACTTGGATTGTTTCTTTCATTTTTTCAGTTTCCTTAATTGTAGCACAGTTTAATATTTTTAGCATTTTTTCGGGTCCTGAACTTCCGGAACTATTTTGAGGCCCTAAATGACGTTTTTTTTGGGAAAACTAGGAGCAACATGGGTCAATGGATGGATGATACTCATCCTAAAGTTTTAGTCCTTGAATAGATCTTTATAACGAGGTATTGTGTGCATCAAACAGAGATCGTATGCAAAAGTTACGACCCCGGGAAGTTGATGTACCAATTTACCCAAAACGAGGCCCATAGTTTGGCGCTTCATCTCCTAAGGTTAGGTTTTTGGATGGTTAGGATTTTCCATTGTTTCTCAACAATAAATAGGCCTTTGAACCTCATTATAAGACAGTTCAGAGGCATGTAGCCACCACATCTATTCTTAGAAATAAGCTATCATCACCTTAGCTAGTTGATTTCCATTTATGTTTGTAAGCATATTTCAGTATTTTACAGTAATTAAATGAAGTATTATTTCTGTTGCATATCTGTATGTATGGTTATGTATGTAATTTATTGTGTTCTTGTTTAAATCCAGAGCAGTATATCCTTTTGGGTGAAGTCGTCCCAAAATCTATTCTAATTAGGAAGCTTGCCTCAAGCAATTAGACATGTTATGAAAGTATCCCATTTCTTGGTACAACCAATCAGGGTTATCTTGACAAGTTCACCCTCATCCATAGCTTCCCTAATAGTTTAAAATTCATCACAAAATTTCTAGATCATTGTGAAATATGAGGCTACAATTTCATATATGTTCATTCTTATGTTTCTTAGTTTCTCTCTCTGCTCCATATCCATATTTCAGTTGTTACTTTGAGATAGTTTCATCAATGTCGACCACATTTGATGAGTTGTATACTTCCCTGATATGTGAGGGATTATGTAATCCTTCACATCGTTAAATATGATCTCTCTAGCATTCATATCCTTAAGGTTGTGTTCCATTTCTTGTGTAGGATTCATCGAAATGTCGATCTCTTTTTCTATAAGTTCCCATAGGCTATTTTCCATCGAAATAATGATGATCCTACCCTTCAATGGAATAAATTTTGGAACCCCCTCCAATCTATCTTCAAATATCAAACTTGATGATGTCATTTCACTAGATTGATTTTAGCCACAAAACCTTTGTTGGAAAATAAAAATTATGTTGGTAAAATAATTTGTTGTTGTAAAATCCTTATGTTGTATGATCTCCTCCACAGAGTTTCTATTTCTCAAATACCATGTTAAATATCTAATACCATATTTGATTTATTTATACCTCAACAATTATTTTATACCCAAAAATTATTTACTCAATAAAATCTAAAAACATTGGAAAATAAAACCATTGGTATTTTAACTTTAACAAATTAAATTTACAGCTGAAATAAAAATAGGGAAGCAATTAGTCACAACACAACAAAAAAATATTCCCAAGATAAACTTCTTTTACTTTATATTATTTAGGAAAATTAGGGCCTAGACCCATGATCTGAAAATCACTTATGTATGACCTCATTTAATTAATGTAGGTATTACAGACTCATGCGCTGGGATATGCCTATGTTATTTTAAGCAACGGATCGATAAGATTGAGAAATACACAGGAATTGGAAAACATTAAGAGAAACACAACAAGCAAATGAAAAAACACAACAATTTAATAAGGAGTTCACCCAATCCTCCTGGGCTACGTCTCCTGGCCTAGATTTCAGTGGTGATCTTTTCTATTGTTTCTTTAAGCAGAGTTTTTACAATGAGGAGCTCAATTTGAGTCTCCTATAACATATGATGCTTAGTAGGGTGGTACTTGGATTCCCAAGCCACTAGAGTACACAGACTCCCCCTTACCAAGTCTTGACCTCAACTGGTCTTCATGGGATGAGTCCAATTTGGTACTCAGTTCCCGAGAGATTTCCTCACAGGGATTGCTTGAACCTCTCAAGCCTTCTTAGTTCTATCTGCTCGATGCTGCCTTAGCTATGCAGGTTAGCTCGACTTCTCTATTCTCTGCTTCTTGCTTCAGTCTCTCCTCTGTCTCCCTTCTGTTCTTTGTCTGTTCGTGGCTTAAAGCCAATCCGTCCCTTGACTGTTTGCTTCCTCTTTTGGCTCTTCTGATCGCCTACCTCTATCCGCTTGAATTCCCTACTTCTATGTCATTGCCACTATGTAACGTTTCATAGAGAGGTGGCCACTTTTCTCCTTATGAACTGGGCACCAGCTTTTCCTCGAATGGTCCTTATTTCAGTTATTAAGCGAAATGATTCATCCGCTAGCTCATCGGTCATGTCGAACCCCAAACGTCATATGCCTCAGCCTATTCTTTTCTCAAATCAGGTCTCCCATCGGGTGAAATCTCCATCGTTGATCTGGGGCCTCCAGATCCTACAGTCATCGCTTTCATAGCACATGTGAGTTGCTCGACCGTTACTCTGTGATGAGAGTGGTTTTCTCTCTCATCTGCTAGACACGCATATGGCATCGCTTGGTCCTCTGCCAAACCCACTTACCGCCTGAAATGCCTCTGATATTCCATCGGTTTTGAGCGTAGGACTCACCTTCTAACATTTCGGGTATTTCCACTTACCTATTTTTCACATGACCTGGTGCCGGGGCTTTTCCTTCTCTAACGTTTTTATCCTGCGATACATCCTCTGTTTTTTGATCTGGATTCCCAATTTGCTAGTTTACGCCACTGCGCGGTCTCCATGGGCCAATGGTCAGCACACTTTGACCAAGGGTCCTCATTTTTCTATGTTGGCTACAACTACTACTGTCCAGAGGTCCTTCCTGATAGCTCGTTGTTCACAAGATTTTGGAGTCTGACATAATTTTAAACAGTCATAGAAACTCTGATAATTTTCGAGGATCCAATTCGGATCACGACCTTCCCACTGAAAAAGCTTTTGAACCACCAAAAGTTGGTTTTGAAGCATTAGCTAAGTGAGGATACAACTTTCTCACCTGTCCAATCTTTATCCATTTTGCACTGCTTGGCTTTGAACCCCTGAGCCCAATTCTGAGGTACTCAACTTCTCGCATGCGCGTCGTTCTCACCTTCCTGTCCAGAACTGTGTCTTGCTGCAATTCATTAAGATATTCAGGTAGCAAGTCATCAATAGAAGGCATTGACTCTGTTCTTCAAGATCTTCAATTAACGAAGGTTCAAATAGTCTCAAGTTGTCTGCATTGACGACCGAGTAGATGTGCATATAAGTTGGAAAATCAAGGCGAAAAACATTCTCACCAATTTTCTCAAGGATCCTGAAAGGTCCATACCTTATTGGTTTCAGCTTTTTACCTTAACCTTGCATCCTGTCCTTGTTGATATACAGCTAAACTTGATCACCAACTTGGAAACTATGCTCCATTCGATGCTTTTCATGCCTTGCCTTGTATTTGGCTTGGCTCTTTTCTAGCTGTTCCTGTACTGCCTGATGGATCTCTTGGATTTGTTCAATGAACCTAGTTTCCATGTCCACATTGTTGTGTCCCTCAACTGTTGTGTCCTTACCAAAGACAAAATCCAAGGGAGACCTTGGTGTGAAACCAAAACAGGTCTCAAAAGGAGATCTCTGTGTGGAAGAATGTTTGGCTCGGTTGTAAGCATGCTGCACATAACACAAATGTTCATCCCAAAGTTTAGGATGTTTGCTGCAATATTTTCTGAGCAACTGGATCACTGCCATGTTGACTACTTCTGTTTGGCCATCAATTTGTGGATGAAAGCTGTGCTTTTCTTCATTTTGGTGTCCATCAGTTCCCACGGACTTGACCAAAACTTTCCCACAAATTGGGTGTCTCGATCAGATATAATGGAAGTGGGTAATCCAAAATGAACCCATACATGTTGAAAGAACAGTTTTACAGTTTGTTCAGCTGTAATCTGTTCATTAAAAGGTACCAAAATACACATTTTGCTGAACCTATCCACAACAACATACAGATAATCATGACCTTTCCTAGATTTAGGCAGTCCTCCAACAATGTCCATGGAAACATTTTCCCAAGGATGAGAAGGAACTGGTAATGGAGTGTACAATTCTAGTTTTCTATTGTTGGGCTTGCTTTTACCACACATAGTACACCCTCTTACATATCTAGAAACTATCTCGTTCATTGTTTGCCAATAACAAAATCTTTGCAGCTGTGCAACTGTTTTACTTACCCCAAATTGACCTGATATTAGAGAAGTGTGTGCTTCTCGAATTATCTTTACTCTTTCAGTTTGTGGACTGCATAGCTTCCCACAATGATATAAGAGTCGATCCTTTACATGATAATCCAATTCTTGTACTCATTTGCCTTGACTTAAAGTTGCATATATATATTTAAAATATATATCTTGAGCATATTGTTCAATGTAGCTCTCATGCAACACAAAATTATGCTTAAGTATAGTAGATTCATTTATAATGGGTCTAGATAACATATCTGCAACTTTATTGTGTATGCCCTTTTTATATCTGATGACTAAATGAAATTGTTGTAGAAAACCCATCCATATATAGTGTCTTGATCGCTGCAACTTAGTTTGGGAGTGTAGATATTGAAGTGGTTGATGATTAGCATGTATAACTGTTTCTTTGCCCATTAAGTAATGTTTCCATTTTTCACACTCTGTACTAATGCATACAATTCTTTATCATATGTGGGATAGTTAACTATTGCAGAATTAAATGTCTCAGAATGATAGCATATGGGTTTACCATGCTGTATCAACACTACTCCCATGGCATAGTCATTGACATCGGTTTGGATCTCAAACGATCTTTTGAAGATCTGGCAGTGCTAGTACTGGTGTTGTACTAATATTTTCTTTCAAGGTGTTGAAGGCTTTCTGCTATTTACCTCCCCACTGAAACACCTTGTTCAATCCTGTTAAAGCATGTAAGGGAGCTGCAATTAAGGAAAAGCTAGAAATGAACTTTCTCCAATATTGTGTTGCTCCTAAGAAGCTCCTAACTTCTATAGTAGATTTGGGTTTAGGCAAGTTTACAATGACTACGACCTTAGAGGGATCTATCTTCAATTCACCACCCCCTACTATATGTCCCAAATAATTCAAAGATGTTTTGCCAAATTAACATTTTGAGAGTTTAACATAAAGTTTTTCTCTTTTCAAAACATCTAGTGTCTGCTTAACATGCTTTAAGTGTTCTTCCCACGTTTTGCTAAATATCAGAATGTCATCCAGATACACAATAAACAAAATCATTAAGAAAAGGTTTGAGTACATCATTCATTAATCTCATGAAAGTAGCAGGAGAATTAGCTAAGCCAAAAGGCATAACCAACCACTCATACAATCCATGCTTTGTTTTGAAAGCAGTCTTCCATGCATCTTGTTCTGCAACTCTGACCTGATGATATCCACTATGCAAGTCTAACTTAGTAAAATAAACAACTTCTTTCAATTGATCTAGTAGATCATCTATGTGAGCAAGGGGATAATGATTTTTTATTGTTATCTTATTCAGTGCTCGGTAATCAATGCACATTCTCCACCAACCATCTTTCTTTCTCACCAAAACGATTGGAGATCCACATGGTGATGTGCTAGGTCTGATGAACCCCTTCTCGAGCAACTCTTGCACCTGCTTCTTGATTTCTGCATTCTCTAAAGAGGACAACCTGTACATTCCAATGCTAGGCAATAGAGCATCTTGCTGCAAATTAATATCATGCACTATTTCCTTTTTAGGTGGCAGACCTTTAGGTTCTTGAAACAAGATATCATACTCCGAAACAACTTTTTCTAAATCAGCTTGTTGTTTAGCATCACAACCCTCAAATACATTGGTTTTATCAAGTTCCTTTTGCTTTACAACCATCAGTAAAAATTGTTTGCATGAATTTATAATTTGTTTCATCTGCCCTGAGTTTATGAGAGTATAATTATTCTTGAGCTTGTGAGCTCTTACAAAGTATTTGATTCCATCTTTAACGAGTAGATACTTGTTCTCAGCTCTATAGGAAATAGTTTTTTGTCATACAAGTAAGGACTTCCTAAAACAATTCCACATATATCCAAAGGAATTATGTCTAACTCAACCTCATCTACAA
>APFE030615688.1:0-54184 GCA_000404065.3 Pinus taeda | reverse complement strand
TTTGATGCTTGGAAATAACTCGAATATGGAAAAGCTCATGTCTTTTTCTCTCATTTTCTTCATCAATAGTAGATTGTGCAGAATTACTAGTAGATGCTTTAGAATTCTTACCTCTTATATCTGTGGCTGCAATGGTTGTTTCATCTCCTGAGTCCGACCCCAAGTCTTTCTAAATAGCTGCAATAGTCTTCTTCTTCTTGCCCTTGAACTTCTTAGGTCTCAGCTCCGGATGTAGAATCCAACAATGCTCATCATCATGCCCATCCTTCTTACAGTGAGTGCATGAAGACTTGCTTTTTTGTGCAGTGTTGGCCTTTTCTGTTTTCTTTTCTCCTTATTCTTGCTTGTAGTGGGTTGGGATGATCCCACAACTTCTGGGTTTCCATTCTTTCCTCTAGCTTCTAGATGCGTAGCTTGAACATATACCTCATCTATACTAGTGGGATTAAACATGAAGATAGTGTGCATCATATAGCTGTGTAGACCACCGATGTACTTCAATAGAGTCTCAGGTGAGTCTAATGAGATTTCTAGAATCAAAGCTCTCTTCCTAAATTCTTGGGTGTAACCTTGTATAATTTTCCCTTTCAATTGTCGAAGAGTTTGCCAGCTCATCATGGCTTTCTGCATGTAGGCTAGTGGATAGAATTGCTTTTTTATTGCAGAAACAAATTCACTCCAGACAGAAAGAATCTTACCATGTCTCTTCATGTCAGGTTGGGTCCTACCTTCCCACCAAACCAAGGCAGTGCCTCCAAGGTGTAGGCTGGCTAGCTGAATCTTGCTCTTGTCTGAATCAATACTTTGCACTCTGCAATAAACATCAATTTGTCTAATCCACTTGTCCAAATTTTCTGCATTCAACTCTCCATCATATATTGGTAAATCAAATTTAACATCTAGTTTAATCAAATATTTCTTATTTTTATGTTCAGGGCTATTAGGAGGTGTGCGAAAGCTTTCTTCTTTCCCTTTGCCTTTTGAGTGGTCATGGAGGAGAGACTCTTCTTCTCCTTTATCTTTTTTGGAGCCTGATGAATCTTCATCTTTATGTTTTCTAAAGTCCTTATGCATTTCCTCTACCATGGACCTTATGGCCAAGAAATTATCTATAAATTGAGGGTCTGGCCCCACAAAACCTTCCTCCGACATTGTCTTCTAAGGATAGACTCTTCCAATTTCAGGATTAGTCTTTGACCCACTCTCCTTTTCCTAATTTGAACTTTGATCTAGTTAGCATTCAATAGCTAAATCCAACACAAGCTTGTCTAACCTTAACAACCTATAGCTCTGATGCGACTTGATCTAAAAACCACTTATGTATGACCTCAATTAATTAATGTAGGTATTACGGACTCATGCGTTGGGATATGCCTATGTTATTTTAAGCAACGGATCGATAAGATTGCGAAATACATAGGCATTGGAAAACAGTAAGAGAAACACAACAAGCAAATGCAAAAACACAACAATTTAATAAGGAGTTCACCCAATGTCCACGTCTCTTGGTCCAACTTTCAGTGGTGATCTTTTCTATTGTGTCTTTAAGTAGAGTTTTTACAATGAGGAGCTCAATTTGAGTCTTCTGTAACAGATGATGCTTAGTAGGGTGGTACTTGGATTCCCCAAGCCACTAGAGTACACAGACTCCACCTTACCAAGTCTCGACCTCAACTGGTATTAACGGGATGAGTCCAATTTGGTACTCAGTTCTCGACAGATATCCTCACAGGGATTGCTTGAACCTCTCAAGCCTTCTCGGTTCTGTTTGATCGACACTACCTTAGCTATGTAGGTCAGCTCGACTTCTTTTTTCTCTGCTTCTTGCTTCACTCTCTCCTTTGTCTCCCTTCTATTCTTTATCTGTTCGTGGCTTAAAGCCAATCCATCCCTTGACTGTTTTCTTCCTCTTCCAGCTCTTTGGACCACTTACCTCTGTCTCCTGGAATTCCCTGCTTCTATGTCATCACCACTGTGTAATGTTTCATAGAGAGGTGGCCACTTGTCTCCTTACGAACTGGATGCTAGCTTTTCCTCAAACGACTGTTATTTCTATTATTCCACGAAATGATTCATCCGCTAGCTCATCGGTCATGTTAGACCCCAAACGTCATATGCCTCAACCTATTCTTCTGTCAAATCGGGTCTCCCATCGGCTGCAATCTTCATCATTGATCTGGGGCCTGCAGATCCTAGGGCCATTGATTTTATCGCATGGGTGAGTTGCTTGACCGTTACCCTGCGATGAGACCGATTTTCTCTCTCATTTGCCAGACACGCATCATTTAGTGTATGGCATCGATTGGTCCTCTACCAAACCTACTTACCGCCCGAAATGCCTTCGATATTCTACCAGCTTTTAGCGCGGGACCCGCCTTCTAACGTTTCAGGTATTTCCACACAGTTTTACCTGTTTTTCCAATGACCAAGTGTCGGGGCTTTTCCTTCTCTGAGGTTTTTATCCTTCGATATCAGAAACGACCTCTATTTTCTGATCTGGATTCCCGATTTTCTAGTTTGCGCCACTGCATGGTCTCCATGGGCCAACAATCAGCATGCTTTGACCGAGGGTCCTCGTTGTTCCGTGCTAGCTACAACTGCCACTGTCTAGAGGTCCTTCCTGATAGCTCGTTTTTCACAAGATTTTGGAGTCTGACATAATTTGAAACAATCATAGAAACTCTGATAATTTTCAAGGATCCAACTCGGATCAACCCACATCAAATACAAAAAAAATTACAACTATTGGAACCTAGAAATCATCCCCTCTGGAGAATTGGTCTCAAGGAGTTTGTCCATCCTGAAGATTTCATCCTTGAAAAATAAACCTCCTCGACTAGCTAACTCATACCCTCTTTCTCCCTTTGTACAACCCTTACGCACTAGAG
Source organism: Pinus taeda (assembly GCA_000404065.3). NCBI lineage: Eukaryota > Viridiplantae > Streptophyta > Pinopsida > Pinales > Pinaceae > Pinus > Pinus taeda. The sequence goes on along the minus strand of APFE030615688.1, from coordinate 51,296 downwards.
AAAAATAAATCTCTTGATAATTCAACACTCCTCCAAAACTGTTAGAAACCAGGAAATTACTACAAGGGAAGGGGACAAATTAGTATTTTATAACTTTTAACAAGTATTTTCCCAAATCAATCAAATTCAACAATATAACAATGCACCAACCACATAAATTTTGAACACAAGAAGTTTACGTGGAAACCCATATGGGAGAAAGCCACAAAAAAATTGTTATGGTGTAAATACAAGAACCAACTCCATATTGTATTAAGTTATGTAGGCACCAACCTACTGAAAGGATACAACCCCCCTTTTTTTGCCATCACCAACTTTCTGGAAGCATCAAGTCCCTGATATTTACAAGCAATAACTTGTTGGAAGCACCTATTCCCACATTTACAAGCAACAACCCCCTGATATTGGTAGGCACCAACCTAAGGGAAGCTCCAAACCCCTAGTCTTTACAGTCACCAACTTGAAGGAGGATCCAACCACCCGATCTACAAGAAACTACTTGTTTCGCCCATAAAATCCATTTTTCATTTCATTTTCAAATGCAAATACATGACCTGTTTACACAAAATATTACAGAACTAATTGTTCAACACTCAAATCTATTGCACTATCCTTTGCAACATCATTTCTTCCTTTAAAAATAGATTCTACATCTCGAGTTCTTTGGTCTAATTGATCCTTCACCAAATCTTTGTAGTTATTTTTTAAATCTGCTAAGCATCTCTTCTCCTCGGGCTCAGATATGATATCAACATTGAAATCTACTCTTTCTCACGTTTTTTCCCTACATCACTTCTCCAAATATGCATTTATTTCACTACATAGCAGAATCTCCAACATGCCCTAACAACACTGCATTCTGCATACTCTTCCTCATATTTAGATTTTACATTCAACTCCTACAACCCTCTATTGCTCATTATATTTTCTATTGTATCTTAAATCTTATATTTTCATTATTGGCATTATGATACAGATATGATAAGGTGTTGTCCTTGATGGCAACTCACTCATATGACATATCATAGTACAGCTAGTAAATAGAAAAGAATTAATGATCAGAGAGGTATATGCAAGTGTGTTGTGACAAAGAAGCATATACACGTGGGTGCACCATATACCAATTTGTGTACACGTACACACACACGTTTATAGAAGGAAAGGCGCGTACATGCTGGGAATTTAAGTTTTGGTCCATGGTATTTTGGTGTCGGTCCATGGTGTTTGGTCCGAAGTGTTGACCCCAGGTATTGGGTCCAAGGTATTGGTCCTACATGGTTTTGGACCATGGTATTGAAAGAGCCCTAAACCGATATAAGGAGGAGAAAATCATTAGGCCAAGGTGCAAGTGTGCAAGTGATGAATATCTGATGAAGTATGAGATCTAGTATGTTGGTTATGTGTTTGTGACGCTTTGCTTGATCTGAACCAAGAAGGCACCTATGCGGTTGATAAAGGTTGATGGATCAAGATCTTGAAGACTAAAATGTATTATCATTATATGGTATGATCATGAATAGATTTGAATACTGACGCATGTTTTATCCTTTATATCTTATGGTCTAGGTATATCTGAAGTTGGAAATTGCAGCGAAGGTATAAGTAATTATTTTCAGATCTGTACGCGGGTTCTCTTTGGTGAAATGGCGTATACACGCTGGTTTGACACAGTCAAGTAGCGTATACATTATGAGATTTGATATTTCAGGTTTTTGTTGGTTCTAGTGGTTGTTGCAAAGTTCTGGGTTCTGGTCTATGTTCTAGTGACTGTGTTTTGATGACAGGGTTTCAGTCATTCAATTGTTGGGTGATTCAGAGTTAATGATTGTATTGCAATAGTGATTGTTTTTGTATTTAAGGATCTAGTCTAAAAATTTATGAAACGTGGTCCCTGGAAGAAAAGAGAAGGTTGTAGCCTTCTGTAGGTTAGTACCTACGTACTAGTACCTCAGCTAGTACAAGAGATAAGGGGGTTGTAGCTCCCTTCCAAGAGAAGCTGGAGAACGAAAGAAGGTTGTAGCCTTCTGTAGGTAGAAGCTTGCATACTGGTCTAAGACTGCAGTCGAGTAGTAAAAAGGGTCTTTTTCACCTCTATTTACCTTACATTAATTGTCAATCCAGGAACGATTTGTTATCTCAAAGAGTGTACTCAGTTTGAGGCAGTCATTTTTCAGAGTAATGCTAGTAGTATAGTGTTCTTAATACAAGAGTAAACGGATGCTTGAAATAAAATCTACTTGCAAAAAGAAACCTAGGAATCAAATTATGCATTCAGAAAGCTCCGATAGTTTATCACTCAAGGGTACAGTAACGATAACTCTTCCCTCTGTAAACTGATGCAATAAAAAAGGCACTCAAAGGAAGGATCATCAAACTGGGAACTAGGCAGCGTATGTCGATGTCCACTATAGTCTCAGACCTTCTGCACACCAATGCAATGATAATCTTCAAATGACAAGAAATAGAACAACAACTAATTCTATAAACAGGATTGAACACCAAAACCTTAACCTACGGAAATGAATGCAACAATAATTATAATCTACAAGAATTAAGTAACAACCTTTGAATTGAACATAAAACAGAAATGGAACAACGGACTATCAGAAATAAAGTATAGAAAAACAACTTAAATATGAATGTACAACAACCCAAGTTAAACACGCGACACACCTAACATTAAAAGGAATAGTAATCTGAGCTTCGATACAATACACATGAATCTATAAAGTAACAACAATTATAACAAAACAACAATCCCGAATGAACAACAGTCACAATTTAAGAGTAAATCATATAGTAGTACCGATTTAGAAACATACAACGCATTTAATTTGTAATTGAATGAAAAACTATAAGGAACAACAATGTTATATCAATTGTCAAAAGGAACAACAATGCGATACAATGTTAGAATGATAACATATCATTCCTATTGCAGATAACAATAGTATTTAGTCAAGTATATATAACAGAGATGATATGTAAAACAATAAAGCACGCCAGATTACCGAACAAATTAAATGAAAGAAATCAAACCACACATGAGTAAGAAATATGGTACAGGAGAAAGTGATCCACCAGGGTTGGGCCCTTAGCCTCCAGGGACTCACTGCTTAAAGCTACTCCAAAATCAATGATAGAATAGCAACCAGGTTTTTATATTAAAACATTAATCAGATTTACAATGAATCGCTCTTCAAAGGGAGTCGATTATCAAAGTTCAAGTATCAAGGAAACTTTCATAAAAATAACAATAGTTCTCTCTCTTCCCCCCCAAGCTAACAGTGCTACCCCTTCTTATAACAACCGAGCGGCGATATCAACATTGCAAAGGATGGTTAAGATAGCGGTCCCTTAGGATCAAAGGATCCTGAGGGATTCACCAAGCTATTAGTTTGCATTTATCCTCTTGCCCTTTTGCACCGATTGGAGATCTCCTTTTCCTTTTTCTGGCTGTTACACTCCAATTTGGATCGCCTTGTTTGAACACGGTTCCCTACCAAAGGGACATCAGTTAACTTGGTCTTGTTCTTTCCTTTGGGATGACGGTCTTCCGTTTTCTCCTCTTTTTGCATAGAAGAAGGGTAATTATTAGTTATTTCACATTACATATAAAGCTTCTAGATTTTATCATATTCTTTTGTCATATGCCTAGCTCATGATATAAAAAGGTTGTGAGTTTTTAAGAAAAGATAACAAGGTAAATGAAAATAACATACCTTCTCCAGTGCTCAACACACCCCCTTGCTTACCCTTTTTCATGCCCTCATGAAAACATTGTAGTTGACATGCAAGGCAATGAGAGAATAGGCTAGAGACGGGATCTCATGAGGAGGTCTACAGCCATGATGCCTAGCTAGGTGCTCAAAAAGATGTCCTGTCTGGCCCTCAGGCATTTTGTATAAGGCTTGGTATCCTGGTGCGGGATGCCAAATGACTGAACTTCGGAACCTACAACCTAACCAAGATGGCCCTTCCCTCAAAATAAGATCACCTTAGAGGCCCAAGCGATCAGTAGCTAACTTAAAGTTCTCATAATTAAACAGTTCCTTGAGTTGGAGATTCAGATTAGAAGTCTGATATCAAAATTTAGCAGCTGCAATGGCAAGGTCTTTAATGGTAAAAAAGTATTCTATCTCTTGTCGATTGATTGCTGTATGAATGGGTCCTAATGCTTCAATCACACCCGGAGTCCTCATGAGGTTCCTATGTTTATTGCATAACTGCAATCGATCTCTAGGCTCAGCTCTTACCAATAAGTCTAATATATTTTCTTGTCTTTGGAAGGCATTATAGGCTTTAACCCATTTTATTTGATTAACTCCAAATGAAATAAATGCATGCAGTTGGATATCCCCAACAAAAGGGCCAGGATTCTGCTCTGTTTCTCGATCTAACACAAGGGATTGCAATTAGAACTCGCATAATAATCTCTAAACCTTTACCCCATAGTGCTTACAACAATTTATGAAATCATCAATAGTGTTTATTTCTATAGGGGCTCCTGCTTTGACAGCCTTAATTTTCAGTTGCAAATATCTTTCCATTAAAAACAAAGCATAATTCTTAGCAGCCGCTCTACATGCTAGGACGTCAGTGTACAAAGAACATAAGGTATCCATTTGTTTGGTAACTACATCTAACCTATGAGTTACGTTTGTGACTCTTTCTTCTTCCTTTCGCCATCCTTCAAAAGCCTGACTTTCGAATAAATTGACATCCCTTAGCTGCTGTTGCAATTCTTCATACTTTTCTCAAGAGACAGTTTGTTTCGTAAGTTTTTCTACTGCTTGTTGGGCTTGCATCAAACCCTCTCGTAGGGTTACTATCCTCGGGTCACTATCCCACATATTAGTTGTAAGTGGGAGGTTCACTTGAATCTTCTTATTGCGTCGTTCCGTAGTCATGGTTCGAATTTCCTCAGAGGATTGTGCCTCTATCTGAATTTCTTTGTCACAAGCCGTTATGTCATCTGTTTGAATTTCGACATGGGTAACAACCGAATGCTTTTCCTTTTGATTTTGAACGGCAAGCTGGACCTAATTCCTCTTAACCTTTTTCCTAAGGGGTTTCACTGGAGTGGTTGCATGCCTTACCACCGAGGTCCTTTTTGCTCTCTTCCCCATCTTCAGAATCCTGATTTGTTGTTGAAGTCGCGCAATTACATTGAGCAGTCTTTGTTGTTCCTTTTGTAATTTTTTGATTTCTTCCTTTTTACTGGAAGGAACAGTCGTTTGTGCATTCGGGCTTGGACTTTCTCCTTGACCAATTTCTTGATTTTTCTCTTGGGGTGCTTCCTCATTATTCTGCTAATTGGGTTGTTCGGGGATAGAAACCCTAACTTGCTCTGCAATCTCCTGGGTAACTTCTTCTTCCCCCCTCTCTTCTTCATAGACTTCTTCCGGTGTATTCTGACTTGGAACACATTGTTCCTCTTCTTCATCTTCATCATTTTTCTCTCCAGATGTACTTTCATCATGGCCAGAGTGATTCTCTTATTCTTTTTCCTCATCGCATAACTCTTCGGATGCACTCTTATCATGATCAGAGTGCTCCTATGGCTCTTCTTCAGTGTGGAGGTTTAGTGGGCTAAGAGGTTGAGTATAATCTCCCATGTTGGCCAGAATCTGGGCCAATTCATCCTCTTACAGCGGATTTTGCAACAGGCTTTCCTCACGTTTCTTTGTTTCTTTTTCAGCCTGACCAGATTGTTCGATCTCTCCCTCTGTTACTCCCTCATCATTCAATTCACCTTCGTTCTCTCCCCCTTCCAATTGCGGGGGTTGCTCATCCATTGAATCAACTATTTCCACCGGTTGACTAGTGTTTCCTTGGGAATTTTCCAGCCTCCCTCTGATCCATGCCAATCTGACGGATTTCCTTCGTTTCAATGGTCTATTTGATGTACTTCCAGTATGCTTTCGTTTGGGGGCTGGAAAAGCCAGTCCCCCGTCTATTGTAAAAATTAGTTCTTCCCAGTTGCTCTACTGCTGAGCAAGACTATAGCTAACTATCAATCGTATCAACCCGTGATGACTTACTACTGATTCTACATGGCGAGATTTCTTCATGCTTCGGGCAACATCATGTAATAAAGAATTTAAAAACGCAGGCAATAGTGCATCTTTGCTTTAATACAACTAAGATCTTAAGGTGGTGTGGTCTTACCACTTCTTTTCTGCCTTCACAGGTAATGTAATTCTGAATGATCTTTGCCAATTTTTCCCACGGTTCTCCCAAGGCTGCTGGTAGAACTCCCTTTCCACTTCAAGTCAGGTTCTGACCTTCATCTTGGAAGATTTTGATGGCATCTCGCAGCCTTACTTTCTTTAGAGTCCACATAGATCTAGTGGTTGGAAGTCTCGAGACTTATGCAATTATGTCGTCGGTGACTGCTATCTGTCTCCCTCTTACCGTGGAGTGATATTCTTGCAGGCTACAAAAATTCAATTGCCACGGTCTCGTTGGAATGTTGCAGACGATCGAGATAAACTATCCATCCTGCCCTTGTTAGAATTTATCGTGCAACATCATAGACTGTCAATACTTGTGGTTCTCTACGAATTGATATTGCTCCCATGCATAGAAAACTATAAAACACAAATACGGCAATGGAACAGCAAGCTGTTCAAGTTGTTAGCAACCACAGAGAAAATGACGAAACAACAAGCTTGTTTAGAGTTCAAATTACTGCTAATTGTTGCAGAGCATAACATGGAAATAATTTTGAAACAACAAGCCATGAAAATTGGAAAATGATATACCATTAAGCCTTGCTATTCCCAAGTAAAAGTTCTCCAAATGATAAACTGACACGTATGCCAGTGAATTATGAGGTCACTTGCTCCCCCCCTACAATGTGATAGGTCGTCCTCGACTGTCAAATGAGGGAGCAGCGTGCTAGACTGACATGATACAAAGTAAAAAAGGAGCAGCGTATACTGAGATGCCATGTTTACAAGAACGAGCGAATTGCCAAAATCGAGGTATATCATAGAATCAGTTAGTAAATAAGAGAATGTCGTGATACGATGCGAGATTTGGAGGATATGATAGCTGACATGCACAAAAAGTTCAGTGTAGTCATGATCAAATTTTTCCATCATGATTGATTGTAATATATTTCATGTATTAGAGGTTTGAAAGAATTATGTTCATAATCTTATTTGATCCATTACAAAGGTAGAAGAAGGGATTCATAACTTCTATTGGTGTATAAAGAATGTGACTTCAATACCATCAATAGAGCTCTATTGGCCAAAAGTGTCCATAACCTTGACAAAGTTGTTTATTTCACCCATGGAACCATGATCCTTTGTGTATGCTTAGGAAAGTTTTGTGGAATGTCAAAATGGAGGCCATTATGTTGGCTTGGTAACCAAATAAATCATAATGCCATTCACTAGGAAGGAGTGAAAGGTGGGCAGGCCGGCTCATGATGAGACCTCCTGTTCCAAGGACTTCTTTATTTTTTCTAATGTGCCTCTTGGATCATATCCCTGGTGTGGTCACCATAGTGGGAATGCCACTTCACTTTCTTCCTTATGATCATGGTAGGCTGGCTCCCAATGAGACCCCCTATCCTTCATTGACAAACCATGTTAGCAAATTATATAAACATTTTTCTTTTTATTTTTTCTCTTTTTATAAAGTACTTTTCCTTATTTATACACAAAGGGTGGTTCAACACTCCTTAAGAGTAGGGATGGTGGAAGAAGTCTTAACATATCAATAGAAAAATATGCCCTTTGTTCTTATTCCTTAATAATGATCAAAGAGGATTATGAGATTTTAGAAGGAACCATCATGATAAAGATAACCAACCATATTGGTATTAGTAGAATAGTGACAACAAGATAATCAATAGTTGTGTCCTTTCCTCTTTTCTCTTATCAATTCAGAGCAAATTCTTGTAAAGTAGCGATTTTTTTATGTAATTTGGTGATTTCAACATCTTCTAGTTCTCATATTCATTGCATAAGTGTATAACTGTGTTTCAGAAGTGATCCAAAAATACAAAAAAAAAGATAAAGCAAGTGGTATGTACAAAATCGCAAGCAAAAAGAAAGAAAAAACTCGAAACTGTTGTGTACTAAGAAGAATATCAACAAAAAAAACAAGATCAAGCAAAATAATGCAAAAATGTTGTGCTTTTCGAAAAAGGAATAGCGGAAATCGCAAGTGTTGTTCCTCCACAAAAAGGAACAACAGAAAACAAAAACGCGCCATGCAGAACAAAAATGTTGTTCCTTCGAGAAAAGGAACAACGAAAATCGAGAATGTTGTTCCTTCGAAAAAAGGAATAGCAGAGACAAAAATACGTCGTTCCTTCGGAAAAAGGAACAACAAAAACAAAAATGTGTCGTCCTTTGGAAAAAGGAACAGTAGAAAAAAAAATATGTCGTTCCTTTGGAAAAAGGAACAACAAAAAGAAAAATGTGTCGTTCCTTCAGAAAAGGAACAACAAAAACAAAAATGTGTCGTTCCTTCAAAAAAAGGAACAACAAAAACAACAATATGTCGTTCCTTCAGAAAAAGGAACAACAGAAAGAAAAATGTTCTTCCTTCAGGAAAAGGAACAACAGAAAATGAAAATGTTGTTCCTTTTGAAAAAGGAGCAACAAAAACAAAAATGTTGTTCCTTCGGAAAAGGGAACAACAAAACACGAAAATGTTGTTCATGGATAGAGTAATGGTGTCATTATCATGTACCTTCTGGATTTCGTATGGTCCCAGCCAGCGTGTCTGAAATTTACTGGGAAAATCATGGAACCTAGAGTCATATAGGAGCACTCAATCTTCTTCGCGGAAGAATTTCTTTTTAATGAGGGCATCGTGCCATTTGGCTCGCTGTTGTTGGATTAATGCAATATGTTGAAGGGAAAAGAGCCTGATTTCATCTAGCTCATTGATCTGCTATAATCTATTAGTCTGAGCCTCGTCTAAATCTAGACCGACCTCTTGTGTTGTTTGTAATGTCTGTATTTCAAATTCTATAGGAAAGATGGGTTCCTTTCCAAATACTAGCTGGTATGGTGAATAACCGGTAGTACTTCTCCATGTTGTTCTGTATGCCCACAATGCTTCTGGTAGTCTTGCAGCCCATTCGCATCTATGTTAGGTAATGGTTTTTGTTAGTATTACTTCTATTATTTTGTTCGTGCTTTCTATTTGACCATTTGCCTGTGGGTGGTATGGAGTAGTAATTTTATGTTGAATATGATAGTTTTTTAGTGTGGCAGCAGTTTTATTACTAGCAAATTGAGGTCCTCCATCCGTAATTATATCTCTTGGGAAGCCATATCGCACAAATATGTGGAACAGGAACTATATGACAGAATCCTCTGTATCTCTCGGAAATGTCTCTGCTTCAACCCATTTGGTGACATATTCTGTTGCTACCAGAATGTATGTTTTCTGATTTGATGATGGGCAAATTAGACCAACAAAATCAAGCACCCATCGTTCAAATGGTTCAATAACTAGCTGTGGGTTCAAGGGCATTTCATCAGCTTGTCCGGCGCGTCCTGCGTTTTGGCAGCTGTCACAAGCTTGAACGAACTTCTTTGCATCTTTGAAGATTGTGGGCCAATAATAACCTACTTGTAGCACCTTGTGACTAGTTCTCCGATCTGCGAGGTGTCTGCCACATGGCCTGTTGTGACAAGCTTTCAAGATGTCAAAAATTTCATCTTCACGGACGCATCTCCTGATGTGCATATCTGCCCCTGTATGAAACAGGTAGCCCCCAGTCCAAGAAAATTTAGTACTACGCTGGACAATTTGCTTTCGTTCATTGGGGTCAGATGTTTCAGTAATTTTTCTACTGCTAAATAATTTGCAACATCAGCATACCAGGGTGTTTTAACAATAACAGTGAACAAATGTTCATCTGGAAATTGATCTTTGACTGTTGCTGCATCCACTGGTTTTGGCATTCGTGAGAGAAAATCAGCTACAAGATTTTCTTTACCCGATCGGTCCTTTATTGTGATATCGAATTCCTGCAATAAAATCAGCCATCTGGTTACTCTACCATTTGTGATTGGTTTATTTGCTAAATATTTTATGGCAGAGTGATCTGTATATAAAATAACAGGATATCCAGTGATATAATGCCTAAATTTATTGACAACATGTATTACAGCTAAAAATTCCTTTTCAGTCACAGTATAGTTCAATTCAGCAGGAGACAAATTTTTATTAATATAATAAATTGCATATGGTTTTTTATCTTCTTCCTGCCCAAGGACTGCTCCAATAGATGTGTCTGAAGCATCTGATGAAATTTGAAATGGCAGATCCCAATTTGGTCCTCGGAGTACTGGCGTTGTTGACACAAGTTTTTCAGATTCTCAAAAGCACGATCACATTTTTTTGTCCAAACAAAGTCAACATTCCTTGTCAGTGCATATAAAGGTGCAAAAATATGAGAAATTTTTTCTATAAATCTCCTATGATAACCAGAAATCCAAGAAAACTGCGTACCTCTGTCTGAGTGGTAGGAGTGGGTATTAACAAAATTATTTGAATTTTGGCCGAATCTACCTGTATTCCAGCTGCTGAAATATAATGGCCTAGAATAAGTCCTTCAGTCATCATCATATAACATTTTTCATGGCTCAAACAGAGCCTGGTGGCAATGCATCACTGCAACACTTTTTCTGGTGTGTCCAATGCTAGGTCGAAATCATTTCCGTATGGTGTAAAATCATCCATATATACTTCAAGCCCTTCATTTATTAAATCTAAAAGGATGTTGAGGATAGCCCTCTGAAATGTGGCAGGGGCATTGCATAGGCCAAAGGGTAAAACTTTGTAGGAAAATGTTCTCCAAGGACAGGTAAAAGTAGTTTTGTCTTGGTCTTCAAGGGCAATTTGAATCTGGTTGTATCCACTGAAGCCATTCAAGAAAGAAAAAAATTTCTTTCCTGCTAACGTATCTAATACCTGGTCAATGAATGGAAGGGGAAGGTAGTCTTTTTGTGTTGCTTTATTTAGTTCTCTATAATCTACACAAATCCTCCACTTTCCATTCTTTTTTGGTACCACTACAAGCAGAGAGACCCATTTGCTATCGAAGATAGGGTAAATAAAGTTCACATCTAAAAGTTTTTGAAGTTCAGCTTTTACAATGTCTTTTAGGTGAGGGTTAAGTCTCCTTTGTGGTTGGTGAATAGGTCTTGCATCCTTTTCTATGTAAATGTGGTGTGTACATAACTGGGGATAAATTCCTTTCATGTCAGGATAATCCCATGCAAATGCTTCTTTGTATTTTCTCAGTCGCTGGATTAGCTTGTGTTCTTGTTCTGGAGTCAGGCTGCCATTAATGTTTAAAGTTTTTCTTGGCTCAATTTCTACAGTGTTGCTATTTGATACAGAGGTAGTAGGCATTGTTTGATCGTGAGTATCTTTGAGAGGATCTTCTTCTAATTCATTATCGAATGCTACTTCTATCATATGACATTGTATGTGGGATCTAGATTTAGCCTATCTAAGAAAGTTGTTAATGACATCATCCTCTAATTGATCTTTGAAATCGAAGGCATCTTCTATGGTTAATGGGGATCTAATATTTTCGGTGAGGTATAATACAGGATGTTTGTTAGTTTTCATTATTGTGACACTTGGCTGGGCTGGAGGATACAAGGCTAGATTCTTGATATTATCCCCTCTAGTTATGGTCATACTGCCTTATCGGCAGCTAATGTAAGTGTCAACAGTTGCAAGCCAAGGTCTGCCTAAAATCAATGGATGTCCATCAAGTCGGTTTTTGGGGTTTATTATCAAAAAGTCGGCAAGATACTCCCAGGAATCAATGGATACCATGACATCATGTAGTGTGCCTTCTGGCCTAACCATAGATCAGTTAGCCGGTTCTAACAAAATGGAGGTTGGTTCTATTGATGTAATTCCTAGTTTTTGACAAGTGGTGGTTGTTAAGATATTAATTTCAGCCCCTAAATCAACTAAGGAATTTGCAAAAGTTTGCCTATTGATTTGTACTGTTACTATTGGATTTCCTGGGTCTTCATATTTAACGGGTGTTTCTTTTCCTGATAACAAGTCAGATAGGGTACTAACTACTTGGACTGTTGGGTTATTTGTTGTTCTCCTCCTTGGTTTTTTTATACATAGCCCTTTAATGGTCTTTGCATATATTGGAATGTCTTGGATGGCTTGGAGGAGTGGAATTTTTATGTACAGATTTTTAAGTTCTCCCATAATGTCAAAATCAGGATGTTGTAGAGGTCGAGGCATAATTAACCATTATAGGAATGGAGGAGAAGATGTGATTACTTGATTATGAGTTGGTTGTCTGATCACATCCTCTTCTTGCAGTGGTTTTTCTATAGGTAACTGACTTCCAACTTGAGTGGTTTTATCTCCCTCTGTTTTAATGATGTGCCCAAATCTTAATTGAAGGTCATTACACTCCCTTAGATTGGTTCCTATTTCTGGTTTTTCAATTATTTGAATAGATTGGACTGGTCTATTATTCGGATTAGGGTTGGGTTGGGCTGGAAGTTGCGGTCTTAAATTAGACTGGGGGTTTTGTTGTAATGCTGGCAGTGTAGGTTGAGGGAGCGGAATGGTTCCTACTGGCTAATTCATCGATCTTTGCCAGTTTGTCTGCTAGGCTTGACTCTGTGAAGTAGGAGGGGACCATTGTACTGGATATACATTGTTTTGCCAATATGGTGGGGTATAGGGAAAATTTGGCCAATTGGGTCGACTTGCTTGATTTAGCCATGGTGATGATGAAGGAAATGGTTGTTGAGAACAATTTGAGAATGGAGGTTGATTTTGCCACATAGTATTATATTGCTGAGCATGATATTGTGGAGGCTGAAAAGAAGAAGCTGGATCGGAGAACATACCTGATTATCATGGCTGCCATTGACGGCGTTGATTAAGTAGGTACAACGGTTCTGGATCTTCTTCCGCTTCCTTGTAGACTGCTTTCAATCCCGGAAGTGAGGGACAACTCTCTGTAGAATGGTCTTTTGTACAAATGGCGCAAACTTGAACCACATCTAACAGACATTCTTTGTGGCTATGTTTCTTTCTGCACCTGCGTCAGACGATTGCCAAATTTTGTTCTGCCTCTGCTTGTTTCTGCTTGGCTTGCATAATATCAAGTTGCATTATTAGAGTCCCCAATATGTCGGTTTTGAAATTTTCTAATAAATTTCCAATTTCTGCATGAGTTACTCCTTCTGCAAAAATTATGTTATCTCTTGCAAATCGATCATGTTCTGCTGGTTTTAGTCTTGTGCTGCCTCTTGAACTCCTGATACATAAATTAATAATGTTAGCAAAACTTTCCTGATAAATATCTCCTTTTCCCATAATATTTAGTGTTTCAATCCATTTTTCTTTCATTCCTCTAATTAATGATGTTTTTAATACATTATCAGGTAAGGGTAATGATGCATAAGGAGATCTTTGAAGATTATATTGAAAACACTCAACATATTCTTCTAATGTTTCATTTGGTCTAGCTACCATCTAAAATATTTCATCTTTTAACTCTCTATACCTGCAATAATCCTGATATTTTTTTAGAAAAGACTCTTTCATTTGATCCCAGTTATTTATAACACCACCACCCAACCCCATAAACCATCTTAAAGCAGCCCCTTTTAATGTAGAGGGAAATAATTTTAGTTTTTGGGTGTCAATGGTATAGTCATAACCTCTACATAGCGCATCAAATTCAAACAAGAATGCATCTGGATCTTCTCATGTAAGGCCATGGAATGTAGGGATATGCTGGAGAGGAATTGCTTTCATAGGGGCATTAGCTATAGTGTCCACAATGGGATATTGCAATATAGAAGTTTGGGTGTTTGGCTAGTTTTGGACCATTTGGTCAAATATGTGCCAATAATCTTATGGGATGTCTAGGAGAGTATTCCTAGGCTGACGAGGGGGATTGGCTTTAACAGGAATGGCCTTAACAACACTTCCTTTATATGAGATGATGAGAGTTCCTAATGCTTGGGGGGACTTTGGCTCTTGAGGTTTTTCAACTTTGTTATGGATGATTTTTGCAGCACTTCCCTTATCTAGGCTGCTTAATGGCGGAATTATCCCAAGAGGAGATCTTGGTTCTTCAATTTCCTCGGTTTCTCCTCTCCCTTCACAGAGGTTGCTAAGGTTCTCTCCTTGCAATGATTTTGGGCTAGAATTCTCAATTTATTGGAAATATTGCTCTTCGGTGTGACTATGCACCTCATCAAAGGCTACAAATGGTGATCCTGTGGCCTGAAGGGAACTAGTAGGTTGTCTAGAAGCAACTTTTCTAGGTCCTACTGAAGGCTGAGATTCTGCTTTTTTAAGGATTTTCGTCTATAAAGGTTGATCGGCCAAGGGTCACCGGCTCCTTAGCTTTATCAAGCTTGGGTAGAGGTTTAGGATTCGTTTCTGGCTTTTTGTGCCTAGTCATGCACACAAATGAACTGCTAATTTCTACCCAAAGAAAACAACAACAAATTTGCAGGAAAGCAGGCAGTGGAGCAGGGCTATTACATGCTCCATACACAGGTTCTTACCTTCCGTTTTTAAAACCCAATTCTCTCTTAGAAAGTTCTTACACTACTATGTAAAAGAAACAAATGGCTACACTCTTCCTCGACAACGGCACCAAAATGTCGAGCAGTAAAAAGGGTCTTTTTCACCTCTATTTACCCTACATTAATTGTCAATCTAAAAACAATTTGTTATCTCAAAGAGTGTACTCAGTTTGAGGCGGTCATTTGTCAGAGTAATTCTAGTAGTATAGTATTCTCAATACAAGAGTAAACGAATGCTTGAAATTAAATCTACTTGCAAAAAGAAACCAGGGACTCAAATTATGCATTTAGAAAGCTCCAACAATTTATCAGTCAAGGGTACAGTAATAGTAACTCTTCCCTCTGTAAACTGATGCAATCAAAAAGGCACTCAAAGGAAGGATCATCAAACTGGGAACTAGACATCTATGTCGATGTCCACTACAGTATTAGACCTTCTTCACACCAATGCAATGATAATATTCAAATGACAAGAAATAGAACAACAACTAATTCTATAAATAGGATTGAACAACAAAACCTTAACCTACGGAAATGAATGTAGCAATAATTATAATCTACATGAATTAAGTAACAGCCTTTGAATTGAATAGCAAACAGAAATGGAACAGTGGACTATCAGAAATAAAGTATAGAATAACACCTTAAATATGAATGTACAACAACCCAAGTTAAACACGTGACACACCTAACATTAAAAGGAACAGTAATCTGAGCTTCGATACAATACACATGAATTTATAAAGTAACAACAATTGTAACGGAACATCAATCTCGAATGAACAACAAACACAGTTTAAGAGTAAATCATACAGTAGTACCGATTTAGAAACATACAACATAGTTAATCTATAATTGGATGGAAATCTATAAGGAACAACAATGTTATATCAATTGTCAAAAGGAACAACTGTGATACAATGTTAGAATGATAACATAGCATTCATGTTGCAGATAACAATAGTATTTAGTCAAGTATATATAACATAGTTGATATGTAAAATAGTAAAGCGCGTCAGATTACTGAATAGAGTAAATGAAAGAAATCAAACCACACATGAATCATAAATATGGTACAGGAGAAAGTGATCCACCAAGGCTGGGCCCTTAGCCTCCAGGGACTCACTGCTTAAAGCTACTCCAGAATCAACGATAGAACAAAAACCATGTTTTTATATTAGAACATTAAACATTGTTTCAATGAATCGCTCTTCAAAGGGAGTCGACGATCAAAGTTCAAGTATCAAGGAAACTTTCATAAAAATAACAATAGTTCTCTCTCTCCCCCCCAAAGCTAACAGTGCTACCCCTTCTTATAACAACCAAGCGGCGATATAAACAATGTAGAGGATGGTTAAGATACTCCTGAGGAATTCGCCAAGCTGTTAGTTTGCAGTTATCCGCTTGTCCTTTTGTGCCGATTGGAGATCTCCTTTTCCTTTTTCTGGTTGTTACGCTCCAATTTGGATCACCTTATTTGAACGTAGTTCCCTGCCAACGGGACAGTAGTTAACTTGGTCTTGTTCTTTCCTTTGGGATGACAATCTTCCGTTTTCTCCTCTTTCTGCATAGAAGAAGGGTAATTATTAGTTATTTCACATTACATATAAAGCTTCTAGATTTTATCATATTCTTTGGTCATATACCTAGCTCATGATATAAAAAGGTTGTGAGTTTTGAAGAAAAGATAACAAGGTAAATGAAAATAAAATACCTTCTCCAGTGCTCAACACCATTACAAAAATATTTTAAAAAGAAGTTTCTTATTAAAAGAAGATAAAGACGAATTGCAGCAGGTGGTTTTCACCCACATTGGGTTTCCACCTTATATCATGGTGTTCATGTGTGCTTTTTATGTGTGATGATCTGGTCTATTTTACTGCACCTATTTACTGTTCATATGGTTAATAATGTTCTGATGCACTCATTTAATATCAACTAACTGAATCATAAGTTTGTTGGATATACACTAATTGCATTAAACACAGTTGCGTATATACGCTGGTATCCTTAACTGAAGTAGTGTATCTGAATCTGATAATGGAAATGAAAATATTATTGATTTTATAATACTGATTCACCCCGCCCCCCCCTCAGTATTATTTCCAACAATTGGTATCAGAATAGGTCCTTCAAAAGAGGCTTGATCACTTGAAGGAAGATCCATCAGGATGAGTAATCACGAAAGAGAGGGATCCATCAGACCACCAATCTTCGATGGGAAAAATTTTCTCTACTGGAAGATAAGAACCACAACATATCTACAATCACTTGGACAGATGTTTGGGGAATTGTGGAAGGAGGATATACATATCCATCAGCAACTCCTACAGATACGACAGATAAAAAGCAATATGAATTCAATGCCAAAGTTGTTACTATCTTATGGGGAAGTTTGTCACAATCAGAATTTGTCAAGGTCATGTAGTTCAAATCAGCCAAAGAAATATGGGATAAAATCATTCTAAGCTACGAAGGAGATGATCAGGTAAAATGTGCTAAGCTTCAAACTCTCAGAATATGGTATGAAACTCTTAAGATGTATAGTAATGAAAGCATATCTAATTACTTCCTGCGTATAGATGAGATTGTCAATTGTATGAGGAATCTGGGTGAAGAAATTAAGGAAGTTGTCTTAGTTGAGAAAGTTTTGAGATCCTTCTCTACTAAATTTGAATCCAAAGTGTTTGCCATAGAAGAGAAGGAGCATCTGCAGAAAATCACTATGACGCAGCTTCATGGAATCTTAACTGCTTTTGAGATGATAAAAGGAGGATCATCATATATGAGAGAAGCTGCATTTAAAGTATCAGCAAATGGAAAAGAAAAACTCAATGAATCAGGATACATTTCAGAAGAAGAATATGAGGTAAATTTTGTCAAGAATCTTGAATGGGGATCTAGAAGGTTCAAAGGTAAGTTACCTTTCAAATGATTTTCTTGTGGTAGAGTTGGTCACTATGCTTCTAGATGCCCTCATAACAAAGAAAAGATGTTTGAAGAAGGTAATAGAAGTTATTATACTCATGATAAAAGTAATGACTCATCCAATAGTGATGAAGACATTAGACTTCTCATGGCATATGAAAATAAGGACGTAGAAACAGAAGAAGTTACCATATTAAAAGAACAGCTAGAGATAGTAACTAGAGTAAGGGAGCAACTGCAGGATGTAGTAAAAGATTAGAGCACAACAATTCAAAGACTTGAATCTAAGATCCTCTCTCTAAAGGAAGATCTTAAAGAATAAAAGAAGCAGGATAAAGAAGCTCTTGAAGAACAAGAACATAAAGTGCTTGAATTAAGGCAACAAGTGGAAGAAGGAAGAAAATCTGAAGAAAACATAAGGAAGAAATATCGGGAAAAGGAAGAACAATAGCAGGTTGAGGTAAATATCTTAAAAGGTAAATTAGAAGAAAAGGATAAACTGTTACGATTTCAAGATAGTACTAAGATTTTGGATGATATTCTTAGTAGTCAAAGATCCCCTGCTATCAAAATTGGTCTTGGTTTTTATGAAACTGTTGAAGGTGAATCTAGCTCACAGGGTGAGGAAAGGAATTCTAATGCAAAATCTGAAATGTTCAACGAAGAGATAAGTGGTCAACCCTAGCAACAACCAAGGAAAGAAATTCTTTAAAGAAGATCTTTTCCTCCTAACTATGGAAGTAATAGTCGGTTATTTCCTCAAATGAATAATGTTGAACGTTATGTATGTCATAACTTTGGACATATTGCAGCTAGATGCAGAAGAAAAATGGGTCAAGACCATCACACAGAAAGATCATCACGCTCTAGGTACTTCAAGGGATATTGTTTTTCTTGCAATATGTTTGGTCACAAAGCCATTGACTGCTATGGGAGGAATATGAAACATGTAAGATGTTATGCATGTAACAAGTTTGGACATAAAGTAAGGGAATGTAGGAGCAAAATTCGAACTCCAAAGCAAGAGGATCATACATCATCACAATCCCAGCTATTGAAGAAGACAGAATTATAGACAGAAAGATGTGGCATAACTTAATTAGCTGACATAACAAACACAGGGGAAACTGAAAGTGTAGACCTTCAGTATTCCAATTTGCATATGCAGATATTATGAAGATAAGTCATGTATATATGCAAGTTAGAGGCTGCAAAGTCGTGTATATGGAGCTTTGAAGAAAAAGCAACAGGATAGACTCAGGAAATGGTTCGATCATGGTATATGATGGTTGGCATAGGCTCAGGGGGAGCATATGATTTGAATAATGCATTATTGACACTATTGTTAAAAGCCTTTGGTGATGTTGCTTATTGACACATCTTGCTTGACCAAGTGAATGGATTGCAGGTTATAGGTCTGGATGCTAGTGATAGATGCTTATGGTGTAGATCATATGGTGTATGATAGTTGCTGATAACTATCATGGTCTTGTTTAGGTCCTTGGTATTTGTGAGTCATATGATGTATTTTGTTACCCCACTATGCATGGGATGGATGATGTAAATGTTTCTTGAGTCATGTATAAACATTTGGTATATCCCCACTTGGTTGGGTGGATGAGTCAAAATGGTATATTCCCACCTGGTTGGGAGATTGATGTATGTATAGAGTCATGTTATGCTTTTGCAGACCTTGCATGTGCTCAGGGGGAGCATGGACAGATTGGTACATCTTGGCATGTACAAAGGGGGAGCTCAATCAGAGATTTCAGTAGGTACTCAGGGGGAGTATGGACAGCAAAAGGTATACCAAGGAAGAGACATCTTGGTCTGCACTTTGCCCTTGATGTCAAAGGGGGAGAGTGACTTGGTGTGGTGGTTGCCATCAAGTCCAAAGGGGGATATTGTTGGAATTATGATACAGATATGATACAGGTGTTGTCCTTGATGGCAACTCACTCAGATGATAGATCATAGTACAGCTAGTAAATAGAAAAGAATTAATGATCAGAGAGGTATACGCAGCTGTGCTATGACAAAGAAGCATATACACGCGGGTGCACTATATACCAAGTCACGTATATGTACACGCACACGTTTATAGAAGGAAAGGTGCATACATGTTGGGAATCTAAGTTTTGGTCCGTGGTATTTGGTCCATGGTATTTTGGTATCGGTCCATGGTATTTGGTCCAAAGTGTTGACTACGAGTATTGGGTCCAAGGTATTGGTCCTGCATGGTTTTGGACCATGGTATTGAAAGAGGCCTAAACCTATATAAGGAGGAGAAAATCATTAGGCCAAGGTGCAAGTATGCAAGTGATGAATATCTGATGAAGTATGAGATCTAGTATGCTGGTTATGGGTTTGTGAAGTTTTGCTTGATCTGGACCAAGGAGGCACCTATGCGGTTGATAAAGGTTGATGGACCGGGATCTTGAAGACTAAAATGTGTTATCATTATATGGTATGATAATGAATAGATCTAAATACTGACGCATGTTTTATCCTTTATATCTTATGGTCTGGGTATATATAAATTTGGAAATTGCAGTGAAGGTATAAGTAATTATTTTCAGATCTATACGTGGGTTCTCTTTGGTGAAAGGGCATATACACGTTGGTTTGATATAGTCAAGTAGCGTATACATTATGAGATCTGACATTTCAGGTTGTTGTTGGTTCTAGTGGTTGTTGCAGAGTTCTAGGTTCTGGTCTGTGTTCTGGTGACTGTTTTTTGATGACAGGGTTTCAACGATTCAGTTGTTGGGTGATTCAGAGTTAATGATTGTATTGTAGTAGTGATTGTTTTTGTATTTATGGATCCAGTCTGAAAATTTATGAAACATGGTCCCTGGAAGAAAAGATAAGGTTGTAGCCTTCTGTAGGTCAGCACCTATGTACTAGTACCTCAGCTAGTACAAGAACTAAGGGGGTTGTAGCTCCCTTCCAGGAGAAGCTGGAGAACGAAAGAAGGTTGTAGCCTTCTACAGGTAGAAGCCTACGTACTAGTATAAGACCGGACCAGTACAAAAATATTGTAAAAAGAAGTTTCTTATTAAAAGAAGATAGAGACGAATTGTAGCAGGTGGTTTTCACCCACATTGGGTTTCCACCTTATATCATGGTTTTCATGTGTGCTTCTTATGTGTGATGATCTATTATGTTTTACTGTGCCTGTTTACTGTTCATATGGTTAATAATGTTCTGATGCACTCATTGAAGATCAACTAACTGAATCATAAGTTTGTTGGATATACGCTAGTTGCATTAAACACAATTGCGTATATACGCGGGTATCCTTAACTGAAGTAGCGTATATGAATCTGATAATGGAAATGAAAAGATTATTGATTTGCTAATACTGATTCACCCCCATCCCCTCTCAATATTATTTCCAACAATATGAGACTTATATATTCTCTTCGACCCAAATTTTCCCTCTTGACGCTCTTCAAGCCCTCTCGACTCTCTTCAATTCCTCTCAACTCTCTTTTGCATGTTTACAACAACTTAACTTTCACTATTCTTCATCGTTATCTCGTGCTTATTTATGTTGGTCGCAATAACAACCAATCACTCTACATTGGAACACAAGCTTATCACATCACCTTTTAGCCTTTTATGGATGTGCACTTTTAATTTTCATCCCTTGCAAACTTTAATTCTTTAACGAAATTTAGCGCCCAAACACCAAATTTGAGTCTCGTGGCCCCTGGACGTTTATCCCTTCACCGCATCAAACCTTGGGTTAGAACCAATGGCTTAATCCTTAAGGATATTATCTGACCATCACTCTTTTCTCACTGCTTGGTTGAATTTTATCTATACTTCTTGTTTTTTTATGACCAAATGCCTGATAGTCCCTAGGCGCTCACTCCCTAGTGCATATGGCTATGGGCTGAACCAAGATTCTAAGCATTAATGAACTTATCAACTTGTCAAACTAAATGGTTTCTCTCCATGCATTGCACAACCTGATGGCCAATAGTTGATAGGCCCCTGGGCGCTTACTACTAGCCCACTATGACCGAGATTTGTGACCGAGGTTGGTGCTCCATCAGCCCACCACTCACTACTCAAGCCTATGCACATCTGTTGGCTTCCAACTAGTGTTCTGATTGATATATTTCTAATTGTTAGGGACTTTTTCATCGGTAATCCTTTGTCTACTACTTGTTGCTATGTTGCACATTGCTAGCTACTTGTCACCTTTACAAATAGAGTAGTATGATGGACAAAGCTATCACCTAATGATGTTGTACTTAATGGGCAAGTTCCTTCCTATCCCTCACCATTGAACCGAGCTTTCATAATTATAGTTCTCATGTTGATGGGTGGTGAACAATGCCAAATGGCCCCCACTTCATAAATTCATGAAAATACCAAAATCGTATAACACTAAAAAAACCTTTCAAAACTAGTCCTTGGCATAGATTCCATTGTCGCTTTTTCTAGCACCTGTAGCACAAGTGCTTCAAGAGATATAAAAATATTCCTAGAGACAACCTCTGGATTACTTGTAGATCAGTACCTAGGACACCTTAAATAGAGGAGTGCTTTTGGATATCATGTGGGGCTTTCTGTTGCACTCCAATTGTCATGTAGTTTGAAAAGATAATGAAGGGGGGCTTGGTTTAATAGTCGTTCATCAATGTAAACTCAAGAAAATACATGGATCTAAATGCACAGGGGGTAAATCAGGCCAATCTCAAAGAGAAATGTCTGGTTCTAGTGGCGGACACACAACAACTGGCAGCTTTAATATTGGTGTTGTATTAAAGTGAAGAGGAGGAAAGGAAGAAGGGGATTTGGTTCATAGGGTGGGTTACAATACAAAATCCTAAGCAACAATATTCTAGCAGAAATATGGAATAAGGAGGAGATGAAAGAGTGGAAAGAGTGGAGCATGAATTAAGGTTTCATGCCCTATACCTCATGTATACATTTATTACCAAACAACATAAGTAAATATGTGCTCATACAGGTACTATAGGTTATATACTAACACAAGTAAATATGTCTTATACACAGTATTGTTCACTATTTAGCAACATAGATACATCCATGAATCAGAGAGAAATTGATAGCTTCATTACACTATTTCAGAGGAAGAAAACATATTTGAAATGAGATTTACATAGGGGAAAACACACTGCACATTACCATGGTTTGAATCACCAAAGAGTTTCATTAATCTTCAAAATGAGTCCCATTCACCAGTCCATTTACATTCAAAAATCTATAGCTCAAGTCCCTCATGAACAAGCTTCATAAAACCAAAGTGGAACTATAGAATTTGGACCCCTCGGGTGTAGAATTCGGAAAGCATTTTTAAGTGTTTCTTCCTTCATTTTATAAGGAGAGGGAGATCTTGGAAATCAATTACAAAAATATCTCAACCTGAGTGTTACACAACAATTTGTCACCATCCCTGCTACCCCTCTCCCGCATCATGGAGGACTCATTCCAAGACCTATGAGAAGTGACATGGCCTACAAACACTTGCATTACATTCCCCTGAACATGAGTTTTATTTTCCCTGAAGACATCTCCTGCTAAAAAACCCTAAAAATAGCTCTTTTTCCATTGGCGCGGTTCCATAGTGCAGCCCTCGCACCAAGGGGGCAAATCCTCCAAAGAGGGTGCGCCAATTGGCACTCTGTCATAGAGTCGCACTCGCGCCAACCATAATCAGAGTTGTTTTTTAACAAACAAACGGTAGAAGTTTCATCCTAACAAATTCCTGGACTGCTATTTAACTTGAGTTGGGTGGTTCAACCATGGATTTCCATAGAGAGGAAGTGGTTTTCCACCTCTCATGGAAGCTTCCTTGATGATATGGCCAATCCCATGATAGATAGTAGTCTAGGAATTTGTTAGGATGAAACTTCCGCTGTTTGTTTGTTAAAAAACAACTCTGATTATGGTTGGCGTGGGTGCGACTCTATGACAGAGCGCCAATTGGCACGCCCTCTTTGGAGGATTTTCCTCCTTGGCGCGAGGGCTAGTCCACCTATCACTTTCCTCTTTAACCACTTAATTTCCCACTAACTGGAGTCGGGAGCGATCAACAGTGATGGTTGTAGTGATTTTTTAAACACAGTTGTCGACTCATATATCCCTCTAAACTCCCTGTATAACACTATCAAAGCCATGATATGCCCATTTACACTATCATAATACTATATCAGGGATTCTTAGTATTGGCACTTTAGAATTAGAAACATTACAAAATAAGTGAGTTATGAGATCTTTGGCCCCCTTTTTTAGCCCCTTTTCAGCATTTCCCTTCATATGACTGGGAGTTATGACCAGGTTCTTAGCCCTAAGGTGCTAGAGCCTTTAGACTCCTGTCTGGGGGCCTTTTTCCCTTTATAAAATGCTTTACGCTCGTTTCCTTTAAGTTTCTCTCGAGACTGCGCATTTAGAAAAATATTGGAGCTCCTCTTCATCGAAGATTTCTAGTTAGGGCTTTTATATTGGAGCTGCAACATGTTTGTGATCTTCGATTGTGATAGCTCTTTAGTGCTCGACCTCCAACTCTGTCTTTGGTTTTTTATGTCTTTGTGACCGCAGACCAGCCCCCACATCAGAGACCCTTTATCGCACTTTCCAATTGGAGAAATAATATTGGGATTGTGACATTCCCACTCCTCCGATATGAAACCTTCGATGATAACATCATCATCACCACATGGAACTTCTTGATTGGTGACATCTGTCACCCATATGTGCCCCCATAGGCCCCCTCCAAAACTTGAATCTACATGCAATGTGCCTGCCATACTGCCATGTCATTATGATGTCAAATGCCAGGTGGCTTTAACAAGACCAATAGTATTATGCCACATGGTCCTTTAGAGAAGGGAGAAAAGGCCCACCTGCCCTTGGTTTTACGTTGAATTTCTTTTATAAATGCTTTTAGGCATCCCCTCGCAGTTTGCACTAAAGGCACTTTTCCCGATAGTTTAATCACATATCACAGCTTTGTAACATCGCAACATTCCCTACTTTATCGTTTCGTCGATTGTCAATTTGTGATATGCATCGGACCCCAACAATTGTCGATTGCACTGTTCGTCGATATGCTTGATACTCCGATTGTGATCATTGATATTCTATATTGTTGGGACTTCCGATAACGATCGTTGATATCACACTTTTGTCATGTGATGCGCCAATGTGTCATGTTGCTTGATCCTCCAATCGTCGATCTCCGATATCATGAGTTTGCTTCCCTCTTTCCTAAGGCTAGATACCCTTAGACTTCAACATGCCATATCTTCTGATCCAGAAGTCCATTTTGGGACTTCCACATACCATTGGAAATCTTGTTCAGAGTACTTTCCAATGGAGAGGGTCTAATTTAGCTTTGAGTGCTTCTATGTCTCGAAAGATTGCTGCAAAAATTTCTTCTCTTTTTCACTTTAGACAGCTGAAAACATATTTTGCAGTGAGTGACAACATATTCCAAGCGATCCAAAGCTGCCACATCAAGTCCATGTGGACTAATGAGTATTCACTATGTTTCTTCTCTTTCCACCTCATGTCCATGTGTACCAATCACAATGTGCCACATATCATCCACTCATTTTCCATGTGTCGTCCACATCACCTACCATGTGTCATCCACATCATCCTATACAACTAATGATAGCTTGCCACATGTCCTCTACTGATGTGTACATGCCATGTGTCTCTAGCCAATAATCCATTTTTCCATCCAAAAATGCCAAATCCACCTAGCATGTGTCATAACCACAGAATGTCATGTGTCATCATGTACATGTCATCGCCTAGCCACATCATTATCCTACCACCTAGTACCTTGAAAATCATGCCAAGTCTTGTTGCTCATCATTTGTGTACATCACTTAGTCTTGGAAATTTGATAAGCCCTTTGGTGCCTAGGCCAAGAATCCTATGACAGGGATCCTTGCTGCCCCACCGCCTACCATTCGCCACCTATTGCTACTATTTGTACATTGAATAGACTAGCTAGTCCAATAAGCTCTTGGTTGCTTTATCCCAACTCCCTATGATCAGGCGCTAGGACCAATGTCTCACTTCCCCACCTCGTCCTGGCCTTTGCACTTCCTTCATAAATTATTTCAACTTTGGTGTCGATATGTTGTGGATCTCACACTGGAGCCATGACCAGTTGGAACCTTACTTCAAATGAAACACTCCAAACATATTTTTCTCTTCATTCATTTGGATTTAAGTCGAAGTCCATATATTATTGGAAATATCTCTGAGAGAGCTATCTAACCAAACACTTTTCGTGTTATTTTGAGTAAGTCACCTGCAAACAAAATGAATTTAAGGATAGGCTACTAAAAAAAAACAAGGTGTCAAAGACTTAGCACACTATTGATAGAAACAACTAAGACATGAATACAACGTAAGCCTCATGCATGAAAACCTCAACAAGCTCCCCCTAAACTTGGCATTAGTTGACATCAATGACTTAGACTTGAAATTAATGACAACAACTGCCAACATGCTCAACAATCTCCCCCTCTTTCATTGATGGAAACACCACCAAACATTGTTGGTCATTGATGGAAACACTACCACTTGGAAACACTCCCCCTATTAAGCTAAATAAACTACTATTGTTTTCTCACACCCCATTTACTTTCTTTCTACAAATTTCATCTCATCTCCAATATTTTCTTACTCTTCCCCTTTGAAATCAATTAAAAAGGACTTAGGTACTCCCCCTCTAACCATTCTCCCTCTAAAGGGATATAACAGGGTATTGATTAATCTACCCCTTTGACTTGCATGGGCTTTAGCTACTCCCCATTTGATATCACTCTCTCCCATGGGCAATGGCTATTGGTTTGATTTTTTTTTTAACATACTACTTTCTCCCACTAAAATAAAGTGATACGATTTGAAAAAGTACAAAAGAAGACTTAAGAAACAGGAAAACTTTCCATTTCATAGTGCGTTGTACTACACTTTTCTCCCCCTAAACTTGTGCTTCTCTTGTTGATCCAAATATTTGTTGTGGTATGAAATAAATGAGTTGTATTGTTGTACCAATCCCCACATAAGGTTACTCCAAATATGCTACTGGACCAATGTCTGATCCAAATACCAATAGCTCTCACTTTTTATACGAATTGACCAGGTTGTATTTCTATTGTTATACAATTGACCTAAAGCATATTAATGGTTGTTCCAAGAGCCAAATTCTTCCCCTACCTTAATATGGAAAGCTACTTATGCTCCTGACTATTGAACCTAATTATGTCAGCCACTTATGCAGATTAAATAAGATAATGCAAAATTTTCATTTCATTTTTTGCTTGAGAAATCAATTCCCCCTGAACGCATGCTATTGTTGATCTTGTAGCTCCACCTGAGCTTATTCAATATTATTCTCTCTAACTTCTTGAAGTATAGTTATCCTTGAAAAATTTTGGCATCTACCTCCTTTCCTTTTTCCTGTTGGATATTCCTATAGACCTATCCTTACTTTTGACACCATCTTTCCTTTAATTCACTTGCTCATATTTTTTTTCTAGCCAAATGAACTTTACTTACTACTCCTAATATATCTTCAGTGGTCTTTTCAACTCACCACTCTTCTCTTGCTGCTCATCCTTAATTATTTCTATCTTCATTATCTGACTTGAGGTTTTGTTGTCCCTCGCTTGTCTTTTACTAATAAATTGTGAGGGATAACACTCTCATACTACAATCTTTTGATTTACCTTTATTAAGGATATATGCATTTCTTAAGGTCTTGGTTTTTATTGCTATCAACCTACCATATTTTTCCTTCCTTATTTTGCAACCTCTAAAAGAAAATATGACCTCATGTTTGTTATCAACCATTTGACTTACACTTAAAACATTTTGCTTTAAAACTTCAACAAACAAGACATCTTTAGCCTTCATTTTCTTATTCTCAAGGCTAACTAGTCCTTTGCCCAATATTATAATTGATATATTATTTCCAAGAATGGCACTGCCTCTTTTGGTTTCCTTCAAAGAGAGGAATATGCTTTTGTCTCTTAACATGTGAGTTGAACATCTACTATCTACATACCACTGGTTCTCTTTATCTTGACCACATATCTAAATTTCATTTCTCCTTCATCATCTCTTTATTTTTCCATATCCTTGTGCTTTCTTCTTGCTTATTTCGCTTTAGAGGATTAATTGGGTTGCTTCTACAGTCACTTGCTTGATGTCCATGATTATCATATTTGAAGCCTTTAGGGAGATCCATTAAGGGAGAATAAGAGATGTAACTTTTAATACCACCTTCATGGGAGTTACTCAATTTATTCCTTTCATAGTTACATGAGTAGAGCCTTCTTGAGGGATTCATTCTTTTACCTTTACTCTTATTGGCTTTAAGAGAAAAATCAAATCTCGGTTGATTCATTGCTCCAATTAACATTATTTCTTTGTTGTTGATATGAATATATTTGTGTTGGTCCTTAGCTTCATTTGTGCCTCTATTTTCATTGTTCTTATTTCTTTCCATGTGCATTGAATACCCTTTCTCAATATGCCATGGGTTTCCTTGACTTGGAGCATAGAGTTAAAATCCACACTCTTCTACTTCTTTATGACACTTTTCCTTCAATGTCTGAGTTCCTTCTTCTATTTTCTCATTCTGAGAGGGTAATTTTATCTTGACAAATTTACACTTAGTTGCTTTGTTCCCATAATTCTTACAATTATAAAATTCAATATGATTAAGCAAATGTTACAAGGAATTATTAATTATGGGGTTATTCCTTTATGAATTTGTGGATGTGAATCTCTACTCGTTAGGATTTGATACAGACCTTTACTATATTTCTAATATGAACATTTTTAACATAAGATAGATATTTAACAACATTATGACTTATTGACAGTGCTGGACCCACCAACATTCATGGGATCTCCTTGGTAGGAAGTCCCAACTAGAACTCACACCGTTTGGTGTAGGAGTCCCATCCGGTACGATGGCCCAGTTTCCATTGTCTTAAAAGTTTGCCTTAGCTCTTTCTTGTCAGCACATGAGAGTGGTTTGCTTTGTCTTCGAACAACGAGGTTTGTGTGCCTGGTGAGTGCTTAGTGTTACTTGTGTCAAGGTTCTTTCATCGCAGAGAGAGAGGGTGGATGTGAGTCTCAAGTCAAAAGGGAATAGTCCCAACTCTGTTAGAGACACACAACACAATAGGACATGTGCAGCCTCCGACGAAGTAGTCCACACGAATGCGGCAGTCACAAACACAAAATGAACGGATAGCACGTACAACACCCAGTGGAGTAGTCCAAACAAGTGCGACGGTCATTATAACAAGTTTATGAGAATGGTTATGTCGAGTTTCCAGCGGGATAGCTCACATGGGTGAGACAGTGTTAACAACTTATACAACAAATTTACGTAAGCATATGCATTAGAACAACTAAAATAGTTCAACTATTTAAACACAGGCTAAAGAAACATGCATTACAAGTTTCCAAAGAATAGTCTTACAAACAAATACAATGCATGTGTGAAAATGTGTTTGCCTATTATCAAGCTTCTGAATTAAGTGAAAATTCCAAGACACATTGGTACACCATACATCACTAACCTCGATAACAAGGCATTGGAGCCACTGCTTGCTCCTAAAAAAAAAGACTACATACTCTCAAGGCTATGTGGGAGGAGCCAAGGTGAAAAGTCTTTTGTATGTACAAATGAGGGGTATTTATAGCCAAGGGTAAAACTAGCCCTTGTGATTGTTTGACTTCCCTCATGATTATTTGACTTACATGACTCTTCAACTTTACATGTTTCTTAAGATTTACATGTGGGTCTCTTGGACTTCCACATTACATTACATTGATTACAATAGTGTGGCCCATAGTAGTGATGTGGCCGAGAGGACTCATGGCATGACTCGACATGACAGAACTGGTGTGTTCATGTTGCTGGTGGTGTGCATCCCAGGTTGTAGTGTTGCTTAGTGATGGATGTGTTCTTGGTGTATCATGGCTTCACCTCTTCATGGCAAGGTGTGCGGATTCTTTGATGGTATTGGTGTTCACTTGATGTTGCATGTGCACGTCGCTCCTTCACTTGTATTTTGGCATGCTTCATGTGATCATCCATTCACGAACAAGTCTCCCTGCATCGGCTCCTTGTTCATATCGTTCGTCATCACACCATGTCTCATCCATGTACCTATATATGCAATCACTCGTGATGAGACGACATCAAATCCAAAAATATCCTAATCTACCATGATGCATTGTCGTTCACTTTCGGATGCAGGTGATCGGGAGAGAGGAAAAGGCTCTATAACTGCGCAAGGAAGATTTCAAGCTGGGATGTGGTCTTTGGGCACTGTTCATGAAAATTGCATAGAGGTCACTGGGAGGCTGAGATGGGAAATCTGGATCATTAATGATTGTCTGCAGGATCTGGCTCAGCTGGAGGGTAGATCTGTGCAATTTTTTCAGGGAGACAGTGCAGGCAGCAGGGGGAGACTGACAGTAAAAAATGTGCAATCTCTTTAGGAAGCTCGCAGTAGGTTGTGGGAAGCTGCTCACAAAATTGTGCTGATTTTCTGGGGAGCTCGCAGTGAGCTGCTGGAAAAAACTGTGCAGAGCTGGGAGGCTGGTCTGCTGGACATCTCTGCACAGTTTTTGAGCTAAACGAGATGTTGGGAAGCTAGGAGACTACTCATGAAAATTGGGCAGTTTTCCAAATGAGCAGTTGGCCGACTGACTGGGTGACTAGAATGGAAAAACTACTCAATTTTTTAGGGTAGTGTAGTGATAGACACAAGGTATCTGTCTGGAATGTCTGCATAGTTTCTTCAGTTAGTGGAAGTGGGCATGCTTGGCATATTCTATGCAATTTTTTGGAGGAGTGAGGCCCAGGTTCATTGCCCAATCAAACACTCTAGTTGACTAGCTTGAGGCTTGGTTGATGTACTTGTGGGTAGTGCAGGTTGACATGGCTTTATGGGAAACTTCTGCATTGTTCTGGGTGATAGTTGGGTGAGTCAATTCCAGGATTGCACAGTGAAAACTGATTAGGAGGCAACCTCAAGCTCTGTGCAATTTTGGGCAGTAGTACATGATCACTAAGAGCTGGAACTGCACAATGCAACTCAATGGAGGTCTAGCTATTGGAGGGTGGTGCAGTCGGCAGAGTTTCAACAAAATGACCAAGCGTGTGAACTAGTGACTTCTTACATGCATGACCTCATGAACACACACTCAACATGACTTGACGTCAAGACACATTGACCATCAAGACACCTTACACTCAGTGTGACTAACCATTGATGAGTGACAAGCGCAACACTTGTGATAGATCGTTGAATGACCATAACGACGTTTGCGTGACAGTGCATACAACTTCATGTGTGAGTGCAACAAATGCTTACATAGCTAATCCAACTTGTACAAATGAAGAGGGACCTTGCACATAGCCAGAACATGGTTGCAAGCATGACACTGTGACCAACATGCAAAAAGTTGTCTGGTGAGCGGTCAAGCGAGGAGGGTGAAAAGCCTCAACTTGAGCTCATGGGATAAGCCCGAGTGCTTGCAAACATCATGGAAAAACCCAAGGAAGGCTTCGAAATGGGATGCAAGAAAATTTTTTAGATGGTGTTGCAGCTGCTACAACATGACAAAAATTGGTACAAGAATAATAATAGCCATAGAATCGATTTTGAT
The DNA here is from genome assembly GCA_000404065.3 of Pinus taeda. Lineage (NCBI taxonomy): Eukaryota > Viridiplantae > Streptophyta > Pinopsida > Pinales > Pinaceae > Pinus > Pinus taeda. The sequence goes on along the minus strand of APFE030615688.1, from coordinate 20,085 downwards.
ACCTAGGAGCAAACGACCTTTGTGGGAAAAAATTATGATTCTTTGTTGGTTTTCTCTTTGAGATTAATAGGGCTTCTATTGATTTTTTAATTCATCCATGTAGCTTTTCATATTGTTTCCATTAACCTTTCATTGTTTCTACTAATTTTTATTATTTCATATGATTTCTTTGAGGTTAGATCCCTTGACTTTCATAGCATAGAACTTGAGCTCTTTATCTTCATCTCTCTTGGTGCATGCTTATCTTTCATAAGTAAGACTAGTCTTGATGAGAGGAGATATTTGACAATTGATAATACCATCTAAATTTTGGTACTATAACCAAACTTTTGATATTGGGTTAGCTAATCATGGCCTTTTCTAGATCATTTCTCAAAAATACAATCACAACTTCTAGTTTCTCACAATGAACTCTTTCAATTAGTTGGCTAGTCATCACTTCTTCCACTCTTTTGGCTTCTTCTTGCTCAGTCTTCATGGTAATGTTAGTTTTTCTTAATTCATAATTATCAATTTCCTTGTCTTCATATTCTTGCAACAATTCCTTTGGCTTTAGGTTTGAAATTGTAAGCCTCTTAAGCTCTTCTCATCATGGTATTTTTCATCATTTGATTCAAAAGAACCATCAAGGTTGCATTCATGATCTGTTGTCTTTTCAACTTCTTATTTCTTTAAATCTAATGCATTCTCCATAGTCCTTAGTAGAATCTCTTCTTCATCACTACTATATGTCTATCTATCTCTTTCTTCTTATGAGCAATCATCTTCTAAGAATTAAAGACATTTATTATTGAGCTCATATGATTTTCTCTCATGCTCATGTTCTTATTTATCATACTATTTTCTGAAATTGCATATAAACATTTAGAATAAATATGATGCATTCTTCTACAATTACAACATACTAGTAGCTTACTTGTGGGTTTCACTTCATTAACATTTTCTTCATCTCCAACTTCATTTTTTGAGCAACAAATAGTAGCTTTGGCACTTGATACAAAGGAATCATCTTCATGATTTGATTTATTACTTGAGCAGTTATGGTCTTCAATCTTCTTTGATTCTTTGTGTACATCTTCTTTATGAGGGGACTTCTTTATTTCATATGTAGTGTGAGCATATTCATCATAGATGCATTGCAACTTATCTCATGTATCTTTTGCAGTTTCATAATTTGGTTCAAACAACCCAATCAAAATTTCCTTCATATATTTTGTATTATAGTTGTTGTTCTTCATTCCATCCACTACATAATCAGATACATCCCATCCAAGATCCATTAAATAATATTCCATGCTTACCTTCCAGAGTACATAACTTGATCCATTCAATAATGGTACTCCATATAGGGAAAGTCAATCCTAGCTAACCATGGTCCATCAACCTTCCAGTCATTAAATTGCTCCTAAAGGAACCTACTTTGTACCAATTGTTAGAAACTAGGAAAATACTGAGAGGAGGGGTGAATTAGTATTTTATAACTTTTAACAATTATTTACCCAATCAATCACATTCAACAATATAGCAATGCACCAATCACATAAAGGTTGAACACAATAAGTTTACGTTTAAACCCATGTGGGATAAAATCACAATTTCTTTTTTACTATGATGTAAATATGAGCACCAACTCCATTTTACGTAAATTTATTTAGGCACCAACCTATTGGAGGCCCCATCCCCATTTTATTTGCAAGCACCAACTCCCTAATATTTTCAACCACCAGCTTGCTAGAAGCACCAACTCCCATAATTTATAGGCACCAACCACCTGATATTTGCAAACACCAACCTGAAGAGGCTCAAACCCCTAATATTTTCAGGTACCAACCTAAAAGAGGATCTAACACCCTAATATGAAAGCACATGCTTTCTCTTCCCATCATATCCCTTTCTCATCTCATCTTCAAACTCAGATCCACAGGCTCCTTACATAAAAATTGCAGAATGTTTTAACATTGAAATTTGTTGCACCATCCTTTGTAGCAAACTTTCTTCCTTTAATAGCCTGTTTTATATATTTGGTTCTTTGATCCAATTGATCCTTCACCAGATATCTACAACTCTTTTTTATATCTACTTAGTGTCTCTTCTCCTCATGCTCAAATCTGATATCAACATTCAGATTTTCTCTTTATCAGGTTTGTTCTCTGCATCTCTTCTTTAGATTTGTGTTTCTTTCACTACATCGTAGCATCTCAACAACACCTACTGGAAAAATTTTCGTTGATGTAAAAGGGTCTTGAGTCAATTGAGTATGTGTTTCTTGTTAGAGGTATGGTCATCATTGTTTGCAGATGTTATGATGTAAATTCTTGCATATGTTATGATGTTAAGGTTGTTAATGTATTGCTAGTATCAGAGATGGACAGAATATGTTAAGGTGCATTGCGTAATGATCAAAGATGGACACCATTGTTGAGCTAGTGATGTTGACAAAATATGTTGAAGAATTTGTGATGTAAATGGTTGCATACCTGAGTGAATAATATTTTGTTTTGCCTTAATTCAGAGAACGAACACAGGTTAATCCTAGTTATCAGTGTCTACAACCAACATTGATAGTTAATTATCAACGTCCACCGCTCAAATTGGTAGTGGGTAACCTATTTCTGTGTTATGTAGGATGGACAAAGAACACTCTAGGATTTGCTTTTATAATCATTGAAATTATCTTAATTTAATATATGTTGTTTAAAAAATTCGAAATTCATTTGATTTGTTTTGATATTTAAAATTTGAAAGAATATGGAAACGAAGAGGCGGACCATAAATAAGTAGCCCTATAATACAAAGATGAAAGCATTTTATTTCATATTCTTGCATGGAATACTAACATCTAGCAAACTATGTCTATAGAAACATGTGCTTTTGGAAGGCATAGATAGTTGGTTAGCTTGTGAGTTGAGATAGTTGTTGTGAGAAGGAAGAGACAAAGAGATGGAGGTATGCAGAATTAAAGACCAGGTTAGAAAACATATTAAATATTTTATGTATCATGGTATTGTTATATCCTTTCATGTAGTAGCCTATAAAAGAGCAGGTTGGAGCCTGTAGAAGAGGGAGTAGGATATTCCTAGCAAGTAGTAGCATGCAGAAGTAAACCGAGGTAAAGCCTCCTATAGATAGAAGCCTACAAAAACTTATGTAAAAGAGGTAGTAGGATCTTTCCTCTTGTAGATAGAATTCTACTAAAAATCGATGTAAGAGAGGAAGTAGGATCTTGCATTTGCATTACAAAAACAACAAATTCATGGTTTTTCCCCTTTATGGGATTCCACTTATATTTGGTTTCCACATGTGTTTCTTTTATGCATTTCTATTATGTTATGATTTAATGTTGGTTACATGTTAATCTAATATTAATATGATGTATTGTTGCTCATTAATATTCCAATTAATCATTAGAAGGAAAAGTGAAAATTGTAAATTGATGACCATGAATGCACTATATTGATTCACCCCCCCTCTCAGTATAGTCAAGTTTCCATCCATTGGTATTAGAGCCAGTTCCTTTTAGACCTTATTGAATCATGGAATAATAAAGTGTACATGTGCTTAGTATTGCAAACTTTCAAGAATGGAGAGAGAAGGTAAAAGTTGAATTGATAGCTTATGGACCTGATGTCTTGAAGTTAGTATGTGAGGGATATAGTAAAAAATACCCCTCAAAGCAAGAACAACAATGGAATTCCCAGGATAAATGTGCAATTTACAACAATCTTCACAATTTGGATCTTTAGACGGTAACAAATATCAAATTTGTAAAGTAAATTTCTGATAGGTTTCTGGTCATGTTTGAAGGAGATATCAGTAGCAGTAACAAAGAAAAAGACAATAGGAAGAGGAAGAAGAACATGGCCTCTTAGAAATAATTTTTTTATTCAATTGAGACTTGTTCTACTAGCATGAAAGTACCTAATTGTCATGAGGAGAAATTAGTTGAAGACCAAGCTAAGATTGACTTACCTTGGTTGAAAAAAAAAAAAACTTTCAAGTGAAAACAAATATGAAAATAAATTTTTGCAAATATGTGATGAGAAAGAGCATGAGTTCAAGGAAGAAATCATTAGCATGAGGACACAGTTAGAAGAAGCGAAGAGTTAAAGAGTTAATCAGTGGCCATGTGAAGGAACGAGAGAAACGATGTGAAATTTTAGAAGTAGAGGTTGTCTTCATGAGAAAGAAGTCATAAAAAATAGTCACTCAAATGAAGTCATAGAAGATAATAATGCAGCTCCAAAAAAACTCGTAGTAAAAGCTGGCAGCTAGATGACTAGCAAGGAAGTAAACAAGAACATCTAGTAGAACCAGCAACTAAGGAATGAGTAATAAAAAGTAATATCATCAAGGAAATACTTTTTCCTTTGATATATGTCAGGTGTTTCTCTTGCCATAACCTTAGGTAATTAGCAACTGACTGTAAGACCTAGCAGTTGCAACTTCTCAAACTTTCCTCATAGCAGCTATAACTTCTCCTTCAACCAAAATGTCAGACCTACAATTTTGGTCTCCCTAACCTACAATTTTCGGCCTCTTACAATTACCGTAGCTTCACACGTGTGAGATTTTAGGGCAATTTTGATCTTCTCTGTCATTCGCTCAGGGGACTTCCTCCTCTTTGGTGACATGGATTCCTTTCTTAATGCCTTTACTTTCATATTTTGACTTCTCTTGACATATGTACAATGAGGTCTACCTACAACAATAATGAAGCCCTAGGTTCATATGTGTGGCCCAAAACGGTCCTAAAATTTTTATTTTCTCTTTCTTTAGATCTTATCTCCTTCCTCATTAGGTCTCCTTGTCTTTCTTGTGCTTCGATGAACTTGGATGGATGATCTTCCAATGTGATTGAATACCTTCTCTCTCTCTCTCTCTCTATATATATATATATACATATATATATATACATATATATATATCTATATATATATATATATATATATATATAGATATATATATATCCATTTATTTGGAGCTAAATAGTCATCACGAAGTTGACTTGTCATTATTAGGGCCGACTTGTCTTAGAGGAGGTCTTATGACACTTTTTGAACTTACAAAATTCTTTTTCCTAGATACAATATGCCCAATGGGGTCATTCATATATGACAATGATTCAATTGACTTCTTGAATCTATGAAAAGCCCTAGAAGCACTCAATGGGTGCTTGACCTACAAATAAATTTACCTTGAGCATGAAACCCATGCTACAAAAATAATAATAATAAATTTTATTTCTTTTTACAATATACAAGAATCAAGAGTACATTTCATATTAATGAAAGCCAAAGCTAGTTACATACTTCAACACTCCCTCATAACTTGGGAGGTATTCATAATACATACAAGGTACTTAGAAATTCACATACTAGAGTATTATCATAACAATAGGCAGATTGGTAATTCATCCATAAGTTATCTTGTCAGCTTATATTAGCGCATCTCATCATATCAACTAGCACTTTCACATAGCAGGGCCTTGACTAACAACTTTGTATCTCCACAAGATTAGAGAACACTGTTGGGGAGACAAATGATTTATAGACACCTTCATCATTTTCTCTGAAGGCACATACCCCATCTGAATGTTCAAGGTATGTCCTTCTAGGACCATTCCCATCTTGGATTTACACATCCTCATGGAATTTCCTCTTCGACTACTCTTTCCTATTGGATTCCCTACCTCATTCTAAAAAAGTATCAAAATTCATATGATTACCGAATCCTCCATTCTTTCTTCATAACATGAAGACAAGAATGATGTGTCTATATCTCCCTCTCAACTAGGGATGATCTGCTCATTCCTATAAAAGGATTATCCCCAAGCTCCCCCCTAACTAGGGACTTGTTACCAACAACAACTATTTTCTCTTTCATGGAGATCATGGTACTATCAACTGCTTGTAGAGCTCCTCATTATGTCATGAATGAACTTCAACTTCTTCATCATGGATCCATATTCTTCCAGAACTTCCTCGTAGGTCATTAGCCATCTTCTTCATCACTTCCCTTCAATGAAACATAGTGTTGAACCAATAGTCATGTCATCCTTTTATTCATTAGGAAGTGACCTTCTAGTCAACATATGGCTATCCTTCATGCATCTACCTCTTCCAATTCATGTTTCTTTTAGGATATTCCATCCAATCTCATGAGTACTAGTTGTAAGTGACTTTCTACAACCCTCTTTCAATAACCCTACTTCAACACAACTAGATGCTTTCTCAAAAATCAAAATGAACAGTAAATCAAAATTACCTCTTGTTTCTAGGAAAACTAGTATTCCTAAAGAATGCTAGCCCTCTAGGTTTGGTAGCTACCCTAGAAACAACAGTTTAAAGCAATCCAATGATTTCTTCTATGTGTAACAGATAAGACAAAGATAATGGAACCAACCTAGAACTTCCACTTAATCCCTTGCTTGATCTCTCTCCCCTTTGACAGATCCTGTAACTCCTTCCCGTACTTAACACACTTGGAGAGTACCTACACAAGTACAACAACAAAGAACCGTCAAAGCATCATGATCTATTACAACATAAACATTACAGAATCAGATATATAATGAACAAATGATAGCATTCACAAATGATAACATTCACAATTGCACAATCATATGGAAGAAAAATTCAAGAGCTTTATTAATAGAAAGGAGAATTACAACCTAGTTTTTTGATCCAGCATCATCCTCCCAGCTTCAATCCTTCTTCACCTCATGAAATAGCAATATCACCCCAACAATACAATGTTCTTTCCTCAATTACAAACTATCAACACTTCCTTGCAATTCACAACATTCCAGCCTTTAGATCTCTTGAATGAGGGATCCATTTATAGATGTGTGCAAGGGTGTGAGTCATCCATGGGGTTTGATTAGTGTCATTCCACTTGTTACAATTGGTTCCACAAGAGAAGGGATTGGGGATTTCTTAGATCCCTTATTCATCCTTGGGCGAATTCAGAGAGGCAAGTGGCACAGGAGAAGTTTCTAGAAGATTCCATGAAAAACCACCTAGCAAACTGTCTCGGACATTTGTCCATCCTCGCCCATCACATCCTATAGAAGGCCTAAATAGTATGCATTGCACCCTAGCAGTGTAGCACTCAGTATGCATCACACTTTGCCACTGGAGCAGTCAGTATGGTTCAATTTAGGCAATTTCTGGATGGTTTCTCAAATGGAACTTTTGAGGAATGATGTATTCAGATGACTATGTTCTTTTAGGGTATGAAACAACTCTCTTAGGGGTTGATGAACCTTAATACATCGACATATAAGTTTGGGGTTGGTGTGCCCAAATATGTCTATAACCGTTGCCCCCCAAAGCATGAGGTCGTAAATATTCATGTCGAGTGAAATGCTTTATCATGAGGATCCAAAGCTTTGAACTGGAAGGTGACCTGCATAAGTTACAATACAATACATCATCATAATATTATTTTCATGATCTAGCTGAGGGAGGCATTCCCATGCTCAACTTTATAAATTTCATTTCATGTACATAGATCAAATAATCCTCTACAGATACAGATTGGTGATTCTCCAGATATAGAGTCATCATCCATCGTTAGGATGACCATATGTGCAGAGCCTTTGTACATTTGATGTTTTTATATCCCTGAATATATCGTAGCTTGGATGGATGAAACTAGATCTGGGGTCTTCAAACTCGTTCAATCTTCGCTCGATGTACAAGTCAATCCATGTGAAGAGATGTTTTGAAGTCAAACATGGAAACACATCATCTAATTACCAGCCAATGATGTGAGTTGTTAACAGACACGAGAGGGATCACCAATAATGATAATGATCCTCAAGGTACTACAGTACAATTCACGTGGTGTGAATATATGATTCGATGTCGAACACCACACAAAATATTTCGGTTGAAGGCCATTGATGTCAACCTATCGCCGGAATTGAGAAACTTTCCATTGATGTATGCAAGCTTCAAAGTACTAAAATGGTTGTTTCTAAGTCAACTTCTTGGATAATGAGCTGATGTTGACAAGAAGTGACTCGCCATAGGATGGCCTTGATGTATCCCACATCTATGACACAAAATGAAGCAAATGATTTCTAGAGGTGAAAATGAACTGATGACACAAGGTTCGGGAATGGTGGTCATGAAAAATGAAGGTTGGAGGTATTGCAGTGTATGAGACATTAACTGGATGGTGATTTCTCAATTGGATGACTTCTCTTGAACATGTCAGTGACACTGAGATGAATTGGTAACGTTAACCCCAAAATATGGATGGTATGAAATACCAATGGTGAGATGACCGGTGAACGGAATAACTCAACCCAACTCAATAATGGTGATGAAGTGAAAGTGTCATGTTCAAGAGCGACTTGCTACCATAAATTCTTCAAGTTTTTTCCCTTTTTCCCCGGTCATTGCTAACCAGTACCTCTTTATTTTTGTCAAGCTTGAGGAGGATAACATGTGCTTGTTCTATAATTTTCCCTTCGGCAAAACCTGTCGCTATTAATGTTTTAATGAGTCTAGCGACAGTGAAACTCGGTCTCGTCTAGATGGACAAGTTTGTCGCTATTTTTTTAATGAGTTTAATGACAATGATAACTTTGTCCTTTTCATGTTTAGAGAGTTTGAAAAGGGACGAAAAGAAAACTCCATAAGTTCTTTTTCGTAAAGTAATCCCTCAGGTCCGAAAAAGGATAAAATAATACAGGAGGGATGACATTTCCAATACTTCAACGATCTGGAAAAGACAAGTGCTCGACAATCTTTTCATGTTTAACAAGTCTGAAAATGGTTTAAAGAGGACTCTATTTTGAGGAACAAGTGGTGTCTAGGGTAGCAATTGGTTCCGATGATGTTGGAACTTCTCAAAACATGTTGATTTGTGAAGAGGCTGGCTAATAAGACCACTCATTGCAACTGTTCCTCAAAAAGGGTAAAATAACCAAGTGAGAGCATATGATCGGCCAAAGGGATGGTGGTGATGGGATGTACACAACCAAGGTTCAAAAGGCTGATAGAATGGCAATCACAAAGGTTAATTAGTTGTAAATGGGTTCATTTTTAGACAAGCTTGAACCACGGGGAACTATGCTTGGATTCGGTTTCATGTTTACACAAGCTTGAAACGAACAAACTATGATTGGATTCAGTTTCATTTTTACACAAGCTTTGAAACGAAAACTATGCTTGGATTCAGTTTCATTTTTACACAAGCTTGAAATGAAAAACTATGCTTAGATTCAGTTTCATTTTTACACAAGCTTTGAAACAAAAAACTATGCTTGGATTTAGTTTTGATGTTTACACAAGCTTGAAACGAACAAATTATGATTGGATTCAGTTTCATTTTTACACAAGCTTTGAAACGAAAAACTATGCTTGGATTCAGTTTCATTTTTACACAAGCTTGAAACGAAAAAATATGCTTAGATTCAATTTCATTTTTACACAAGCTTGAAACGAAAAAAAAAATAAAAAAAAATCTATATATATATATATTATATATATATATATATATATATTATTCAGATATATATATATATATATATATATCTATATATATATATATATATATATATTATATATATATATATATATATAGATATATATTGCTTGAAAATTGTTTGCATGCCCCCAGCATGATGAAAAGGAGAGTCTCTCGTAACCAGATGGAAGTCACTGCAGTGAGGCAACATAGTTATCCAACACCTTTTTGGTTTCGTTCAGATAAACAAAGGTGAATGGTGTGATAGACCAATCACATAACCTATAGGGAAACTTATCTTTACCATTAGGTGCATGCCCCCCAAGCTTCATTACATTCACCAGACTATTCATGGCTACCAGGTGAATGGAATGAAGGTTCTTTTACGAGATCAAGTGAAAGACTCGACTTGGAAATTTTCTCTAGGGGTCCTTGTTTCATTTTTTAATGAGCTTGACACAAGACAAGGAAATCTGCTCAGATCCTTGGTTTCATTTTTTAACGAGGTTGACACAAGACAAGGAACTATCCTCGAATTCCTTGTTTCATTTTTTAACGAGGTTGACACAAGTCAACAAACTATCCTTAGAGACCCTTGGTTTCATTTTTTAACGAGGTTGACACAAGACAAAGAACTATCCTCGGACTCCTTTGTTCAGAACTCATAAGTGGTCATGAAGGAGAGATCTAGTTCCAATGCCTCTAGTACATAATGTACAACATCACTGAATTGATCGTTAGTTGATGTAGGTATGGAACAGGTTGCTACATAATTAACCCATGGCATGGATGATACCATTGGTATAAATGGACCATTTAGGGACGATGGTTGACTAGGAGCTATATTTGGACCAGGAAATGTAGGTTGGTCAACGGTGAAAATTTTTCCTTCATGTAGGAAACAAATCACTCGAAAAAGTGTTGAAACAATAGCTCCCATGTCATAAACATAGTCACATCCAAGAGGTAAATTGTAATCTAAATGTCCTGGGACTACCATCACGTTCAGATAAACGGTTTTTCCTCCCAAAGTAATGGGTAACCGAGGGAGGATCCCTAATGGTCGACTGGTTCCTCTAGTAAAGCCTAATAGATTCTATGTAACAGGCACAAGCAGTGGTGAACCGAGCGCTTTCCAAGCAGTTGAGGAAAGGATACTCACTGATGCACCTTCATCTATAATAGTGCCGGACACAATCATTTTACAAACTTGTACTATTATCTGGAAAGGCACATAAGAAGGAAGGCGGGATCCTGCCAGTCGATTCCAATCAAAGGAAGTGACTAGACTACTTGGAGGGGGTACCGTAGAAACGAGAGAATTAACCCCTTGAGTTACGAGAACTGGCATATTTTCCTCTTGTCTTGATGGAACAGGTGGATTGCCCCCAAGCTCATTTGAATCTGAGGAAACGAAAATAACTTGAGTGGTATGATTTTCACTCTCTTCGAGAAAGGTATGATTAACTGAAGGTGAAATCGAGTCAACTATTACCTTGACCTGTTGATTTTGGTTGGGTATAGACTCATAGGATTCACTTTCAGAGAGAGTGGTTTCGACCGACTGTTGATTCTGGCCAGTCGGTTTATCAACTAGTGAAGGACTTAGTGAGAGTTTCTTGTAACGACATGTAAGTCACTGCGGTGAAGTAGGACGGTTATCCAACACTCTTTTGGATTCATCCAAATAGGGACAAAGGTGAAAGGGGTGAATCCCTTCACATAACCTACATGGAAGCTTGGCTTTTCCCTTCTGTCCATGAACTTTACTATCACTAGTTGATGGTGTGTTACCAACATGATCTCCAGAGGTTGATGACACGAGATGGGGTGAAACCATTCTTCTAAGATCCGAGGAATTTAAGGACAATTTTGATGAAAATGGTCTTCCGCACAAATTATGCATGGATTGTTCACTTTGTGAGGCTTAACAGATGGATTTTCGTCAGATGTTGCATTCAAAGCAATGGTTGCTTGGTTGCCCCCTTGCTAAACTAGATTCTTCTTCTTCTTCTTCCCTTTCCTCTTCTTCTTAGCCACCTAGTTACTAGTACCAATACTTTCACCAAGCGAAGAAGAAGAGGGGGAGGGAGAAATAAACGAGGAAGAAGGCAAAGGGTCAACTTTAGGATCAACTGGAGGTTGATTTTGTCCAGTTGGAGGTGTACTCGATTTCATAGAAGTCTCGACATTTTGAACTAAGGAGGTTGAAAACATCCATATTGGCAAGCCTATGGTAGATCACGGAAGGGACAATGTAGCCATATAAGGAGCACCAATATTTCCAAAAGAAGGAAAAGGACTAGGATTCCCTTCAAAATGGATTCCTTAATCAGTGGACTCCGAATTTGTCTCCATATATCTCAACCTAAGATCAACTAAGGAATATGGATGTTATTCCGAATTTAATTAATTTTAGTGATGCTTGGACACAACTTTTCTTTTTCAGTTTTTAAGAGTCGAGAAAAAGCTAAAGATGATTCTGGTCTCCTTCGATTTTTAATGAGCCTGAAAGGACAAGTGCTCAAATGGACCTTTTCTTTTAAAGAGTCGAAAAGGTACAAAAGTGACTACTCTGGAAAATCTAGACAGAGGGATTACCAAACCAATCGCAAAACTACAATATACACCTTGGTGATAAATTAAAAAGAAATTACCAAGTACTTATGTATGAAAGTCAATCTTATTGAATGTTGTGTTTAGTGCATTGCGATCAATAAGGCGACAAACTCGATTTCCTATGGATAAAGGATTTGAGCCTATTGTGGTCTCCCAATATATACACGATGGTATGGGGAGCACAATTCCATGCTAGCACTTGTCGTATCAAGGAGGAGGAATCACCCAACCTTCAATGAAAATGATAACCACTAGTTTTAACGACGCCAGAACACGTCTCTAGCCTAGACCTCTAGATATGTTGCGTTAAGTTCCAAGGCATTGTTAGGTTCATTGAAATTTATTTTAAAGTTGATCTTGTTGAAAGTTTGCCTTTTAATGGTTCACCATGTGATGATGATCTGAAATTCCTAAGATGCAATCTACAATGATAAACAATATTTGTTTATTTGAGCAATGAAAATCCTAGCTACTAGGGAGAGAAGATAATAGTGCTTTTAAACAAAGAGAAAAGAGCACACACTAATGCATTTCCCTAAATCATTTTTTCACACACAAATCAAAAAATTCTAAATGAAAATGCATGTATTTGTTTTCATTATCCTTAATGTGAAAAATGCCAAAAAGGAAAACTAAATGCAGCAAAGATTTGAAATATTTCACTCAAAATGACCTTTTCGGCAATTTCTTCTTCAAAAGAGAAAGGAAGACTCAAAACGACACTTTTCAATTTTGAATAAAAATGCTTTCGACACTTTGAATATAAAAAAATGAAACCAAATACATGAAGAAAAGTTTAATCGATTACCAAGGGAAGGAAGAATTTATGACACTTCTCTTTTCGACACAAAACGACAATTACGACACTTTTTGTATCAAAGCGACAAATCGATTTAAACAACTTTTCAACAAAGGATTGTAAATGATGAAAAAATAAACAAAAACATTCACTAATCCTAATGTAATTGAGGCTGATCTAAGTGATGCAAGTAAGCTTCAGTAAAGAGGCATTGTTCATTTGCAGCAAAACAACCAAACAAAACTGAAAACAATGTCAAAAACCCTAAATTTCTAGATGGAAAAAGAGTTCAGTCAATCATCGCACCTAGGCTTCACAGAAACAGAGATGCATTGCACTTACTACACTCAATAGGTGTGATGCATACTGAGTTACAGTGGAAGACAGTGCGATGGTCCAGGGAGCGCAACTGAACTCGGTTTTGGCTCAAATGTGGAGCTGTTTTCAATGAGTTAAGTTGGGTTTTGATGAAAAATAAAGAGCAAAGTATTAAGGAAGGTCTTGAGAGGTTACTGAGCTACCAAAAGGGCATCTAGATGTGCTTGTAAGTCAAATGTTTAATTCATAAACTAAACTAGAGATTGATTGAAGCAGCATTCATCTACCATGCAATTGCAGAGCAAGAGTAGTTCGAAGGCTACCTGGCTGACTTTAGACTCTGTCTATAGTTTATAAAACAAACAATAACAACAAACAAACATCTGTTCATTACCTAGTGGAGTCGCCATTTTTTTTTGTTTGGAAAACTAGTATTCCTAAAGAATGCTAGCCCTCTAGGTTTGGCAGCTACCCTAGAAACAACAATTTAAAGCAATCCAATGTTTTCTTCTATGTGTAACGGATAAGAGAAAGATAATGGAACCAACCTAGAACTTACACTTAATCCCTTGCTTGATCTCTCTCCCCTTTACAGATCCTGTAACTCCTCCCCGTACTTAACATGCTTGGAGAGTACATGCACAAGTACAGCAACAAAGAACCATCAAAGCATCATGATCTATTACAACATAAACATTACAGAATCAGATATATAATGAACAAATGATAGCATTCACAAATGATAACATTCAAAATTGCACAATCATATGGAAGAAAACTTGAAGAGATTTATTAATAGAAAGGAGAATTACAACCCAGTTGTCTGATCCAGCATCATCCTCCCAGCTTCAATCCTTCTTCACCTCATGAAATAGCAAGATCACCCCAACAACACAATGCTCTTTCCTCAATTACAAACTATTGGCACTTCCTTGCAATTCACAACATTCCAGCCTTTAGATCTCTTGAATGAAGGATCCATTTATAGATGTGTGCAAGGGTGTGAGTCATCCATGGGGTTTGATTAGTGTCATTCCACTTTTTACAATTGGTTCCACAAGAGAAGGGATTGGGGATTTCTTAGATCCCTTATTCATCCTTGGGCAAATTCAGAGAGGTAAGTGGCACATGAGAAGTTTCTAGAAGATTCCATGAGCAACCACCTAGCAAACTGTCTCGAACATTTGTCCATTCTCGCCCATCGCACCCAATAGAAGGCCTAAATAGTATGCTCACACCCTGGCAATGTACCACTCAGTATGCATCGCACTTTTCCAATGGAGCAGTCAATATGGTTCAATTTAGGCAATTTCTGGATGGTTTCTCAAATGGAACTTTTGGGGAATGATGTATTCAGATGACTATGTTCTTTTAGGGTATGAAAAAACTCTTTTAGGGGTTGATGAGCCATAATACATCGACATATAAGTTTGGGGTTGATGTGCCCAAATATGTCTATAACACCTCTTTATGATGGCCTTTCATCATGACAACAACTTCTAGCAACATCAACATCCTGCACATATATGAATCCATCTCCAAGACATGCATTACCAAGGTTCTCCTTTTTCCAACATATATATCAAAGTCTTCATACCTTCCCCATGGAGATGTCATAGATAGTCATTCTAGTTATCATATTTTGATCACTTGTCTTATCTTACGTGACTATAGACATATTTTTCATGAACTATTCTTTCACCTTCTTCACATATTTCTTTCTTAGGATCTTTTACACATGGTTCCTTCATCATAAGAACCATAGTTTTCAACCACTTCATATTATACATGAGGCATATCATGTCAATATGTAGAAGAGTTCAAGGCACATTGTCTACATGCTCAGGCATCATTCTTATGGAATAATTTCTTCTTCTTTCATCATGCTTATGAGATAGATAATTTTAACCATTCTATCTCCAACTATGTGATGACATGACTTTATCTATCTATTACCAAATATGCATACCTTTTTTTTATGTGGTCATATAGAATTCCTTTGGCATATTCATTTCCTTGCTTGAAGATGAAAATATTCTTCAACTAACTTGACATGCTAAACTCCTCGGTCACCATACCTTCATCCTTCTAACCAATGGATCCGACACAAGGTGGAATGTAAACTATCTGTGAGACACTTGCTTCTTCTAAGTAGAGGTGAATCTTTTACAAAAGATTCCAATGGAGGATTTTGATGATCTTAATTCTACAAATGCTTCTTTCTAATTATGATGAGGTGTGACAAACTTTTATATTCCTATCTTTCTATATGACTTGCTTCAATCATTCAAACTATAACTTCAGTTATCCTTATATGTTTCCAATGAAGATTTCATGAGATACTTCCTTTCTATAATGTACTATGACTGCTTCAAGGATATAAAATTCTACTTCAGTTATCCTTCCATGCCTCTATGGTGATGTCATCTCAATCTTTGTTATAATGCACCTTATCATACTTGTGATCCTTTCCATCATGATAGTTATCTCCTAAAAAGTGAAAAGAGCTAAATATATGATGTTATCATAGTCATAGTAGAGGTCTTTCACTTCCTCCTCCTTTGACTTTTTCTTTCTTAGTTCTTCCACTACTTTGGTGACATGGGATTCATTTCTTCCCTTTCTCTTATTGTTGTCCTTTTTTAGTTTAGGACAATTTCATTTGAAATTCCTAGATTCATTACATTCATAACATTGAATCTTAGACATGTCAATTTTCTTTTGAAATCTTTTTCGAGACTTCCCTTTCTTCCTTGATATAACTTCATATGCATGAGTTTTTTCAATTGATCCAACATTGTTTTATGCCTTCAATCTAGTTTCTTCAATTTTGCATAATGACCATAGATCGTTGAATGGGTTAGTTTCCTTCTTTCCATAGATACTTGATACAAAGTTGCCCCATTCATCAGGTAGAGCATTGAGAACAATGGTGGTCATTTCTCAATCTAATATTACTTCTCCTATTTCTTGTAGTTTATCTCTTATTTGAGATACCCTCATAAGGTATTAGGCTACCCCTTCTTCCTTTGATACCTTCATATTATATAGCTTGGTTCTTAATGATATAATTTCTCTTGCAAGACCTACAGAAAATAATTCCACCAGTTTTTCATATATCTCTTTCAATGTCTTCAACTTTGCTACATAAGGAATGATAGAATCCTTGATTGATTCAATAAGGATTATTTGAGCTCCTAATTATGCTTTCATATACTTTGATAGTGCTTGAGATTTCTCTTGATAGGGTTTGGTGATTGATCTTGTGACATATTACTAATTTCATTTTCTAAGAGGATCAAATCTATTATCTTCTTCCATGCAAGGTAATTTTATGTCCCAACAAGTTTGTTGTTCTCCTTAAAGAAAGAAGTCATTGTAGATTGAGACATAAAATATAGAATACTTGTCAAGTGAAGATTCTCTTTGATGATGATTGTGTGATTATCTTCTTGAAGGATGTTTGAGATGTGATCTTTTCTTCCAAGAGAAGGAGATTTCCTTGGTTCCTTTGATGATGGAGGGTTCTTCTTGCTTCCTTTGGATGTAGTGTAGCATGTGAAGGCTTCCAAGAATACTTCAAGTGTGTAGAGTATTTTGAGTGGAGGTGGAGTCCTTGAGGTCTTCTTCTTCTTCAAAATGTTGTTCCTTATAGATGATATGATCCATGTGATGAGATGGATTGTCCTCCTTGATGCTTCTTAGTTTTTCCTTGATGATATCCTTATGTTTATCCCTTATGTATCCTTCTTCAATTGGATGATCTTTAAGCTTCATTTTGTTTGTCTTGTCACCTTAGCTCTGATACCATGTTGAGAAATCAAGGGTAGCTTGATTAGGGTGATTTATCTTACTTTGATAACTACTTGTGATGTTCTTTTGCTGTTATTTATTATTAGCTTCTTCTTTACTTATTATTATGTTGTTCTTATCATCAAACAACTCCCAAACTATGAAGATAATGAGATAAGAAGACACAAAATATAGGTTTCTAGACAGGGCCAAAACCTCCCCTCCTGAGAGGAAAACCCACAAGAATTCTTCTTTTCTTATGGAATCTTCAAATGATGAATTACAAGACCTAACACCCTTGTCAAAGACCCCTCCAAGACTAAGTCAAAATTATCCTTGATGAAATTTCTTCTCACAAATTCAACCCAAGTAAAACTTGCCTCATAATAGTTGAAACTTCTCCTTTCACCAAAATTTTAGACCCGCAATTTTGACTGCAATTTCGGCCTCCCTAACGTGCAATTTCTAGCCTCCTGCAACTTCACACATGTGACAGATTTTAGGGCAATTTTGATCTTCTCTCTCCTTCAATTAGGGGACTTCCTCCTCTTTGATAACTCAACTTCCTTTGTTAATTCATTTTCTTCCATATTTCATCTTCTCTTGATATATCTGCAATGAGGTCTAGTTGCAACAATAATGATGCCCTAGTTTCACACTTGTGGCCCAAAACAATCCTAAAGTTTTAATTTTTTATTTCTTTATATATTCTCTCATTCCTTGCTAGGTATCCTTGTCTTTCTTGTGATTCGATGAAATTGTATGGATGTTATTCCAATGAGGTCAAATATCTTATATATCTAGCCATTTCTTTGGACCTGAATAGTCATCATGAAGTCAACTTGTCACTACTAGGTCCAATTGTCTCTTTGCAGGTTGACTTGTCTTGGAGGGAGTCTTTTGACACTTTTCTACATACAAAAATTCTTTTGACTATATACAAGATGCATAATGGGGTATTTCATATATTAAAATGACTTAATTGACTTCTTGACTTGATGAAAAACCTAGAATCACTCAATGGGTGCTTAACCTACAAATAAATTGACCTTGAGCATGAAACCCATGCTAGAAAAAAAATAATAATAATTTTCCTTTCTTTTACAATATATGAGAATTAAGAATACATTTCATATTTATGAAGATAGAACCTAGTTACATACTTCAACACACCCTTTACTATTGTTTCCAGGGGTTTTAGCCCCCCCCTTGGCAACGGTTCAAGTGTTGTTCCCCCGAAAGAAAAATTTAGAAAAAAATTGCCTTTTAAAATATTGTAATTTTGTATTCAATTTGGGTCATTCATTAGGAAGAAGATATGATGGTAGAAATTATGTTAATTTAGGGTTTTTTTCCCTAGAAGGAAACCCTCATTTTATATGAGGGAATTTTATTGCGACTGTGTATCATTCTATGTGAGAAAAAGAGAGGAGACTGTGAGAGTGAAGAGGAAGTTACAGTAGATTTGTTGTAGTGTGTATCCCTTTAGTTTGTTGGATAATATAAAAGGAAGGACCGTCTATTTCTCCATGGACATAGCCCAAATTGGGTGAACCATATATATATTTGTCTCTCTTGTTTTATGTTTTTTTTTGTTTCCAATATTTCATTTCATTGCTCTGTTATTTATTTTCTAACAAGTGGTATCAAAGACGAAGGTTTATTTAGCTGATAAACTCAAAGGAAAGAAGGGTTCCTGGTTCGAGTGTGAGCGATGGAGGAAGATGGTATGTTTAGGGTTGACAAATTCAATGGCAAAAATTTCAAGTTGTGGAAGACAAAAATGAAGGATTATTTGTATCAGAAAGATCTTTACCTACCATTGAGCGGAAGAGAAAAGAAGCCAACGAGTATGAGAGATGAAGAATGGGAGATTCTCAATAGAAATGCACTAGGAACAATACGGTTGTGCCTGGTAGCATTGGTGCCCTTCAACATTTCAAAGGTAATGACAACACAAGATCTAATGAAGGCATTGGACAAACTATATGAAAAACCCTCGACCTCAAACAAGGTATTTCTTATGAAGAATTTATTTATATGAATATGTCAGAAGGTGGATCTGTTATTGATCATTTAAATGAATTTAACACAATTACCAACTAGTTAAGTTTCGTAGGGGTAAATTTTGATGACAAAGTTAGGGCTTTGTTGTTTATGTTCTCATCACCACAAAGTTGAAATAGCTTAGTCATGGCTATCTGTAATTTTGTCTATGGTTCTAGTATTTTAAAGTTTGATGATATTGTTGGTGCTATCCTTAGCGAGGAAATGTGACGGAAAAGCTCAAGTGAGACATCAAGTAATGCTTTGACTACAGAGACTAGGGGAAGAAAACTTGAGAGAGGAATGAGCCCTTGATATCACAGTAATTAAAGGAAAGGTAGATCCAAATCTAGATCGGGGATAGTGTGTTGGAAATGTGGGAAGAAAAGATACATGAAGAAAGATAGTAAATATTGTAAGGGAAAAGGAGATGGACAACAAGAGAACAATTAGGAAGTGAATGTAATAGGTGATGTGTTGCAAGATGCTTTAATTCTTTCATTAGAAAATATTATTGATGTTTGGGTGGTATATTCAAGGGCTTCATTCCATGCCACACCCCATAGGAAACATTTTCATGATTATGTTCAAGGAGATTTTGGACAGGTTCGTTTGGGTGATGATAAACCCTGTAAAATTATTGGAATAGCTAAGGTAATTATAAAACAAAAGAATGAAAACCAGTGGATGTTAAAAGAGGTAAGGCAAGTTATAGATCTAAAGAAAAATATAATTTCAATAGGAAAGTTGGGAAGTGAAGTTTGTGTAACTACATTTACAAAAAAAACCTAGAAGGTCATTAAAGGATACATGGTCATAGAAAAAGGAGAACATGTTGTTACATTGTATTCATGCTGTCAGGCCAGGGTAACTCAAGAATGAATGAGCGAGAGAAAACTGATTATTTTATTCATTAGCTAACATACATTTATATACATAAATATGGCGGATCAGTTCATCTTCTGGATGACTATCCAGTTCACCCATCCGTTTCGGATTAGGTGTCAACATTCCCCCCCTTAATCTGAAGG